>PVLC010027741.1:0-21567 GCA_004027655.1 Graphiurus murinus
AAAAAAAAAAAAAAAAAAAAAGATGGCCATGTTTGTAAATCCCAACTACTCAGGCAAGAAGGATTACAAATTTGAGACAAGCCATGGCAATTTAGCAAACTCCTGCCTCATAAATAAACAAAAAGGAGCCAGGTGTGGTGGCACACGCGTGTAATCCCAGCATTTGGGAGGCTGAGACCAGAGGATCCAGGTTCGAGGCCAGCCTCAGCTACCTGGTAAGGCACGCCTCAACTTAGTGAGACCCTGTTTCAAAATAAAGAATAAAAAATAGGGCTGGGGGTATAGCTTGGCGGTAGAATGTCCCTGAGTTCAATCCCCGGTACCACAAAAACATAAATAAACAAATAAATAAATAAACAAACAAACAAAAAGGGCTAGAGATATAGTTCAGTGGTACAACATCCCTGGATCCAATCCCTAATGCCAGCAAAAAAACAAAAACAACAAAAAACCTGCCAGGTATGGTGGCACATGCCTATAATCTCGGTACCTAGAATGCTGAGACAGGAGGATTGCAGGCTTATAGTCAGCCTCAACAATTTAGCAAGACTCTCAGCAACCTAGTAAGACGCTGTTTCAAAATAACATAAAAGGTCTAGGGGGCGTAGCTTGGAGGTAGAATACCCGTAGATTCAATCCTCATACACCCTGCCCCCCCAAAAAGAGGCTAACTATGGGGAACTCAGGTAGGTCTGGTTGATAGGTCACTAATCTGATTTAAGGAACAGATATTCTTCCTGGTGACATGTGAAACAAAACCCCTTCCTCACCCACAGTGAAGTGCTCTGAGTAACTTATACAATAGGTCTTGGTGAAGCAACAATATTACTAAATACAGAAACAGTTACTGATGCTACCAAAACCCATGAACTAATGCTTCCTTAAATTTTTTTTTGTGTGTGGTACATTGGATGGAACCCAGGGGCATTCTACCTCTGAGCTACACCCCCAGCCCTATTTTATTCTTTTATTTTGAAATAGGGTCTCACTAAGTTGCAAAGGGTCTAAGTTGCCGAGGCTGGCTATGAACCTACAATCCTCCTGTCTCACCCCCCCAATACTAGGATTACAAACAAGCAAGCGTCACCATGCCTGGCTTGCTTCCTTAATTTCTTTCTTTATTTTTTTTTTTTTTGCGGTACTGGGGATTGAACTCAGGGGCATTCTACCGCCAAGCTACACTCCCAGCCCTATTTTTTCTTTATTTTGAAACAGGGTCTCACTAAGTTGCGGAGTGCCTCACTAGGTAGCTGAGGCTGGCGTCGAACCCGGATCCTCTGGTCTCAGCCTCCTAAATGGCTGGGATTACAAGCATGTGCCACCACGCCCGGCTGCTTCCTTAATTCTAATCTGAAAAGACTCATTTTATTTGCCCAAGAATAAAAGAACTGTTCTACCACCAACAGATCCCAAGGAGTCAGATATACCAGATCCACTTCTTAATAAACATCTCACTAGAAATAGTAACCACTAAAGGAGTAAAGGCACAGGTTTGGATAATGGATGAAGATACCACTAACCCAGGGTTAATCATTATCATGATCAACTAATTTAGTCAATAAACTCACTAAGAATCCCAGTCAACTCACAGGCAGTTAACTTTTCCTGGCATGAGCACAGGGCAAAGAATAGCTGCCTGATATTCAAGCAAGCTCTGCTGACTGGGTCAAGTCACATAGTACACTGCTTTGTAGCTATCAGCTAATAATGAACTCCCCACCTTTCACTCTTTTACAGTATTATCACCACCCCTGCCTGCCCCTAGTCAAACAGCTGTATCCAATAACAAAACAGTTCTGACTGATTCCAAATGTAGGTTTTTGCTCTCTAGGACTACACCAGAGCTAGAGTGGACATTAACAAAAACTGTATGTCAAAAACACAATGTAGTAAGCTGGGCGTGGTGGCGCACGCTTGTAATCCCAGCATTTGGGAGGCTGAGACCAGAGGATCCGGGTTCACAGCCAGCCTCAGTTACCTAGTGAGGCACGCCGCAACTTAGTGAGACCCTGTTTCAAAATAAAGAATAAAAAATAGGGTTGGGGGGGGGGTGTAGCTTGGAGGTAGAATGCCCGAGTTCAATCCCCAGGACCGCAAAAAAAAAAAGGGCTAGGGTTTAACTTGGTGGTTGAAACCCCAGCACCCCCCCCACACACACACACACAAATTCCTGACCAAGATGCCCTTTTTTAAAAAAGGCAGTGGGAAGCCGGGCGTGGTGGCACACGCTTGTAATCCCAGCATTCGGGAGGCTGAGACCGGAGGATCCTGGTTCGCGGCCAGCCCCAGCTACCTAGTGAGGCACTTCACAACTTAGCGAGACCCGGTTTCAAAATAAAAGAATAAAAAATAGGGCTGGGGGTATAGCTTGGAGGTAGAATGCCCCTGAGTTCAGTACCGCAAAAAAAAAAAAAAAAAAAAAGGCAGTGGGGGCTGACTGAGGATGCCTTTTTAAAAAAAAAAGGTGTTGGGGGGGAGGTGTTGGGAGACTTGATTTAATTTTTAGGTTGTGTATTAACAAACCCTTGTACTGTGGATTATACCCAGGGGCATTCTACCTCCATGCTACACCTCCAGTCCTGTTTTGTTTTTTATTTTTTAAACAAGGTCTCACTAGGTTGATGGAAGTCTCACTACTTGCTGAGCCTCTCCTGGAACCTGCAACCCTCTCTCAGCCTCCCAAGTACTGGAATTGCAGGCATGTATCACCATGCCCAGGGCTTTCAGTTTCTTTTTTTTTTTTTTTTGGCAGTACTAGGGATTTAACCCAAGTGCGCCCTATTTTTTTTTTTTTTTTTTTAATTCTCTACTTTGAAGCAGGGTTTTACTAAGTTGTGGAGAGCTTCCCTAAGTAGCTGGGGCTGGCCGCGAACCGGGATCCTCCTGTCTCAGCCTCTCAAGTACTGGGATTACAAGCCTGCACCACAATGCCCGTCTATAAAAATTTTAATCGACAAAAATTATACATATTGGTGGGCATGGTGGCAAATATCTATAATCCCAGTTCTTGGGATGCTAAAATTGGAGGATGGAGGATTCGAGGCCAGCCTCAGTAATTTTACTGAGACCCTATTTCAATATAAAATAGGCAGGACTGGGAACCGGGTGTCGTGGTGCACACTTGTAATCCCAGTTCTTGGGAGGCTATGACCAGAGGATCCGGGTTCAAGGCCAGCCTCAGCTACTTAGTGAGGCTCTCTGCAACCTACTGAGACTCCGTTTCAAAATAAAGAATAAAGCCAGGCGTGGTGGCCCACACTTGTAAACCCAGCATTTGGGAGGCTGAGACAGGAAGATCCAGGTTCTCGGCCAGCCTCAGCTACCTAGTGAGGCACTCCGCAACTTAGTGAAACCCTGTTTCAAAATAAAGAATAAAAAATAGGGTTGGGGGTATAACTTGGAGGTAGAATCCCCCTGGGTTCAATCCCCAGTACTGCAAAAAAAAAAAAAAAAAAAAAAAAAAGGGTGTAGCTCAGAGTTAGAACATTTCTGAGTTAAATCTCTAGTGTGACCACCAAAAAAATTCACACCCACGCATGTATATGCATATATATAAACACACATATTTACTTAGTACCATGTATGGCTGCAATACACATATACATTGTGTGAAATCAAATCAAGCCCAGGTGGCATTCCTCGGATCTCAGTACTTGGGCAGCGGGGACAGGAGGATCACAGATTCAAGGACAACCTCGGCAACTTATCAGGAGACTTTCAGTAATCTAGGTACCACAAATAAAGAAAAGAAGGAAGGAAGGTAGGTAGGTAGGTGCTGGGGGAGCCAGGTGTGGTGGTGCATGCTTGTAATCCCAGTACTTGGGAGGTGGAGACAGGAGGATTGCAGGTTTGTGGCCAGCCTCAGTAACTTGTGAGGTCCTCCACAACTTAGTGAGACCCTATTTATTTATTTTTTGCAGTACTGGGGATTGAACTCAGGGGCATTCTACCTCCAAGCTATACCCTCAGCCCTATTTTTTATTCTTTATTTTGAAACAGGGTCTAAGTTGCAGAGGGCCTCACTAGATAGATGAGGCTGGCCTCAAACCTGGATCCTCTGGTCTCAGCCTCCCAAATGCTGGGATTACAAGCGTGTGCCACCATGCCTGGCTCTAGACCCTATTAAAAAAAAAAAAGGCCAGGTGTGGTGGCGCACGCTTGTAATCCCAGTACTTGGGAGGCTGAGACCGGAGGATCTGGGCTCGTGGCCAGCCTCAGCTACTTAGTGAGACCCTGTTTCAAAATAAATAAATAATAGGACTGGAGGTGTAGCTCAGAGGTAGAATGCCCAAGTTCAATTCCCAGTTACCCTCCCTCCCCCTCCCCCAAAAAGGGCTGGGGGTGTAGCTCAGATGTAGATTGCTCCTCGGTTCAATCCCTAGCACTACAAAAAATAAATAAAAAATCCTCTTGTCTAGCTTTTTAGATATACATTACCATTTCCTGCATTCATCCTACAGCATAATAGCTCCAGAACTTATTTCTCTGATACAGCTGTAATTTAGTACCCAATAACCAATCTTTCTCCATCCCTCCCTCTCCCTACCCGGGTGCCTTTATTCTATGCCACATCCTCTCTTTTTTTTTTTTTTTTTGTGGTACTGGGGATTGAACTCAGGGGCATTCTACCTCCGAGCTATACCCCCAGCCCTATTTTTTATTCCTTATTTTGAAACCGAGTCTCACTAAGTTGCGGAGTGCCTCAATAGGTAGCTGAGGCTGGCCTCGAACCTGGATCCTCTGGTCTCAGCCTCCCGAATGCTGGGATTACAAGCGTGCGCCACCACGCCCGGCTACATCCTCTCTTGGTACATCTGTGGAGCATAGAGAATCCCACTCATATTTATCTCTTCTATAAATTGCTTTTAGAACAGAGTTAACATTACTTGAGGTAATTTAGAGGCTACAGATGTCCAACTTCTGAGTACTGAAAGCTATTTTTTCTAAACTAGGGGTGACACTACAGTAATAATCATTAGAAATAAGAGGAGCTAGCTGGGCATGGTGGCGCACGCTTGTAATCCCAGCACTTGGGAGACTGAGACCAGAGGATCCGGGTTCGCGGCCAGCCTCAGCTACCTAGTGAGGCACTCTGCAACTTAGTAAGACTCGGTTTCAAAATAAAGACTAAAAAATAGGGCTAGGGATGTAGCTCGGAGGTAGAATGCCACTGAGTTCAATCCCCAGTACCACAAAAAAAAAAAAAAAAAAAAAAAAAAAAAAAAAAAAAAAAAGAAAGAAAGAAATAAGAGGAGCTAGCTGGGCATGGTGGTGCACACCTGTAGTCCCAGTTACTCAGGAGGTAGAGACAGGAAGATCCCTTGAGCCCAAGAATTCAAGACCTGCCTGGGCAACATAAGATACCTCATCTGAAAATAGGAGGTAGGGAGAAGTAGTAGTTATACCCCAATATCCAGATTTCAAAGAAAAGAAAGCCACCAGCACTGAGAGCATTTACTAGCTATGATGTATTATGAAAGGGAAAAAGACCAGGATAATGACTGATCACCCTAAGCTCATACTTTTTTTTTTTTGCAGTACTGAGGACTGAACCCAGGGGCATTCTACCTCTACCCCCAGCCCTTTTTTTATTCTTTTTTTTTGCAGTATGGAACCCAGGGACATTCTACCTCTGAGCTACACTCCCAGCCCTATTTTTAATTCTTTATTTGGAAACAGGGTCTCACTAAGTTGCAGAGGGCCTCACTAAATAGCTGAGACTGGCCTCGAACCTGCGATCCTCCTGTCTCAGCCTCCCAAGTACTAGGATTACAAGCATGCACCAGCACACCCAGCCCCTATTTTTATTTTTTACTTTGAAACAGGGTCTACAGTTGCGGGGGGCCTCATTAAGTAGCTGAGGCTGGCCATGAACCTGGATCCTCCTGTATTAGCCTCCAAGTATTGGGATTACAAGCAGGCATCACCACGCCCGGCTCATACTTTTTTCCCCCCAAGCACAAGAGTTCTACCATGACCAGAGGCAATGGCCACATGCCTGTATCCCGGTACTTGGATTGCAGGTTTGAGGTCAGCATGCTGTAACTTAATGAGACTGTGTCAAAATAAAAAAAAAAATAAAAAGGGCTTGAGATGTGGCTTAGTGGTAGAGAACCTCTGGATTCAATCCCCAGAATCAAAAAAAAAAAAAAAAAAAGGCAAAAAGATAGGAGTTAGCCAGGCGCAGTGGTGCACACTTGTAATTCCAGTACTTGGGAGGATGAGACCGGAGGATCTGGGTTCGCTGCCAGCCTCAGTTACCTAGTGAGGCCCTCTGCAACTTAGTGAGACCCTGTTTCCAAATAAAGAATAAAAGAATAGGGCCGGGGGTGTAACTTAAAGGTAGAATACCCCTGGATTCCATCCCCAGTACCAAAAACAAACAAACAAAACTTAGGAGTGGTGGCAATAATCCCAGTATACTTTGGAGGTTGAGACATGAGGATTGCAGGTTCCAGACTAGCCTCGGCAATTTAGTGAGACTTTCAACAACCTAATAAGATCTTGTTTCAAAACAAAATAGGAGCCGGGCGTGGTGGCGCACGCTTGTAATCCCAGCATTTTGGAGGCTGAGACCAGAGGATCTGGGTTCGACGCCAGCCTCAGGTACCTAGAGTAAGGCACACCACAACTTATTGAGACCCGGTTTCAAAATAAAGAATAAAAAATTGGACTGGGGATGTAGCTTGGAGGTAGAATCCCCTGGGTTCAATCCCCAGTACCGCAAAAAAAAAAAAAAAAAAAGAATAAAAGTCACTACACAAGCAGACCCAATGCAGATACATAAGTAACTTTACGTATTCCAGAGATGATTCAAAATTAAGTCAGGTTCCATAACTTAGTTTCTCATAATATCTCCAAGCAAGACTGTAGAAGGAGGTACACGACTACAAAGAAAAGTATTTTCTTGGCCGGGCATGGAGGTGCAGTCATTTTGTCCTATGTATTTGAAGGAAAACCGATGAGGAATTTCTGTAGTTGTACTTAAGCAGGTCACGGTTGTACACATCATATTTACTATTTCTGATTCTAAATACCATCTTTAGGTAGATTAGTGCCCCTTAAAGTAAACACTTCCTTTTTTTTTTTCAGCCCAATTTTGGGAATTGAGCTCAGGGGCATTCTACCTCCAAGTTACCCCCCCTCCCATTCCCACCCTTTTTTTTTCCCGGCACTGGGGATTGAACCTGGGCATTCTACCTCTGAGCTACATCCTCAGCCCTATCCCCAGCTCCATGTTTTATTCTTTATTTTGAAACAGAATTTCACTAAGTTGCAGAGGGCGGCCACGAACCTGTGATCCTCCTGTCTCAGCCTCCCAAGTACTGGGATTACAAGCATAAGCCACCACACCCGGCTCCCAGCCCTATTTTTTATTCTTTCTTTTGAAACAGGGTCTCACTAAGTTGCAGAGGGCCTCACTAGGTAGCTAAGGCTGGCTGTGAACCTGGATCCTCCTGTCTCAGCCTCCCAAGTCCTGGGATTACAAGTGTGTGCCTCCATGCCTGGCCAAGCAAATACTTTTCTTTGTAGTTGTGTACCTCCTTCTACAGTCCCCCCCCCCCCCAGTACTGGGGATTGAACTCAGGGGCCTTCTACCTTGGAGCTATACCCCCAGCACTATTTTTTATTCTTTATTTTGAAACAGGGTCTCACTAAGTTGCGGAGTGCCTTACTAGGTAGCTGAGGCTGGCCATGAACCCAGATCCTCCGGTCTCAGCTTCCCAAATGCTGGGATTACAAGCATGCACCACCACACCCGGCACTTCTACAGTCTTGTTTGGAAATATTTATAACAAACTAAGTTTGAAACCTGACTTACTTTGAATCATCTCTGGAGTATGTAAAGTATATATCTGCATTCATTGGGTCAGCTTGTGTAGTGACTTTTTTTTGGTAGGAGGATTGAACCCAGGGTGTTCTACCTCTGAGCAATACTTGTAGCCCTATTTTGTTTTGAAACAAGATCTCATTAGGTTATTAAAAGTCTCACTAAATTGCTTCATTAATTAAATACATTCCATTTTTCTCAAAACTCATTTCACTCTTTAAATATCTTGGAAAATAAGCCATGTGTTTTTTTTTTTTGCAGTACTGGGGATTGAACTCAGGAGCATTCTACCTCCAAGCTATACCTCCAGCCCTATTTTTTATTCTTTATTTTGAAACAGGGTCTCACTAAGTTGCAGAGTGCCTCACTAGGTAGCTGAGGCTGGCCGCAAACCCGGATCCTCTGGTCTCAGCCTCCCGAATGCTGGGATTACAAGTCTGCGCCACCACGCCCGGCTAGCCAGGTGTTTCTAAAGGTTTTCATAATTTGTTAAGTAAGCACCATCAAAATCATACTCCTATTTTAGAAACTTTTGGAGCTTGAAAGATCCAAGAAATCTTTTTTGTGGCAATGAGGATTGAACCTGGGGCATTCCAGTCCTATTTTATTTTGAAGCAAGGTCTCACTAAGTTGCGGAAGGCCTCAAGAGGTTGCTAAAGCTGTCTGGGAATCTGTCTCAGCCTCCCAAATACAGGGATTACAAGTGTGCATCACCACACCTGGTTTCCAAGAGATCATTTAGTTCTCCTTCTGACTCCACATGGTACCATGTCTAAGCCACCAAAGATTTAGAATCACCTAGAGCAGACATTCAATAAGAGCTAGGTGTTGAACTAATTGAAAAGAATCACTTGGGAAGAAGATTTAAAAAATACCTGAGCCTGCTGGGCATGGTGGCGCACACTTGTAATCCCAGTATTTGGGATATTAAGGCAGGAGAATCACAGGTTTATGGCCAGCCTCAGCTACTTAGTGAAGCCCTCCTTAGTGAGACCCTGTTTCAAAATAAAGAATAAAAAAATAGGGCTGGGGGTGTAGCTTGGAGGTAGAATGCCACTGGGTTCAATTCTCAGTACCGCAAAAAAAAAAAAAAAAAAACCAACTCCGAGCTTCATTCTAGACCTTCCAAACCAGAATTTCTGGAGAACTTGGGGGGAAAAAAGTACATATATACACATTTGCACTACTGGGGATTGAACCCAGGGCCTCACTCATGTTAAGCAAGCACTCTAACACTGAGTTCCCCCCTCAGCCCTGGAAGTGTGTGCGAATGTGTGTGTATACATATGTGTTTATATATGTATGTGTATATATGTGTGTATATACATATATACGTATGTGTATATATTGTGTGTACTGGTTGGGACCCAACAAAGAGATTCCTGGCATTTTACCTCTGAGATACAGCCCCAACCCTTTTTATTTTTCATTTATTTTTTTGTGGTACTGGGGACTGAACTCAGGGGCATTTTACCTCCAAGCTACACCCCCAGCCCTATTTTCTATTCTTTATTTTGAAACAGGGTGTCACTAAGTTGCGGAGTGCCTCACTAGGTAGCTGAGTCTGGCGTCGAACCCGGATCCTCTGGTCTCAGCCTCCCAAATGCTAGGATTACAAGCATGAGCCACCACGCCCGGCTCCTTTTTTTTTTTTTTTTTTTTTTTGTGGTACTGGGGATTGAACTCAGGGGCGTTCTACCTCCGAGCTACACCCCCAGGCCTATTTTTTATTCTTTAATTTGAAACCGAGTCTCACTAAGTTGTGGAGTGCCTCACTAGGTAGCTGAGGCTGGCCTCGAACCTGGATCCTCTGGTCTCAGCCTCCCGAATGCTGGGATTACAAGCGTGCGCCACCACGCCCGGCTTTTGTTTTTTGTTTTGACATGGCACCTCACTAAGTTGCTGAGTCTCTCTACACTCCTGAGTCTGTCCTCAAACCTTCAATCCTCCTGTCTCAGCCTCCCAAGTACTGGAATTACAGGTGCATACCACCACATCTGGCTGGAAATGTGTATTAACAAATTCCCTACATGATTCTGACATATAGCATCAATTGACATACTACTCCAATTCACCAAAGAACAATTAAAGTCCCCTAACTGCTGCAGGCTACCTTAGTCATAAGAATTTCAATGTATTAATAGACAAGCTGAATTGTGAGAGATTTAAATTGAATACAATTTTTATCTTCAGATGAAGTTTAAATCCCAGAAATACCACACTGTCAAACTGTTCCATGCAAATGACAGAAGAACCCGAGTTATTTCTTGTACCCTTGGCATTATGACCAAAGAGATTAGAGTTACTTACATAGTTCTTAACTTCCCGTCGAGCATTAGCATCAATAGCAAGCCACCTCTGCTGATATTGTGCCTTGATATCTGGATCTTTTGATGTCAGAGAGTTCTTGATTTGTAGACCAGCTGCAACTCTGGCAACCTGACTGTTTCCTGGATTTGCCAGCACTCTGGACAGTTCCACAAGGAAAGTGGGCTTTTAAGAAAAGATGTATTTGTGAATCAGAATCTTCTGGGAATTTCAACAACTAAGGATAGCTTATTGAGTACCAAACGACTGAGCAGGAATGGGGCGTGTGTGGGGGGTCTAACACAGCAAGACCCCATCTCAAAAATAAACAAAAAACCTTAAAGTCACCTAGTACATGAAATTATACATCTTTTCCTGCAGCCATCAACCTTACTGCCCAAATCTTCACATTAGATCCCCAGAATTAAAGCAAGCTTAACAACCTGGTAGTCAGTGGATTCCTCTATCTACACCGCAGTGTCCCAAGCACATAAACAATGCCTGGTACTCAATAAACATTTGTTGAGTGAATCAAGATGACAGAGTAGAAAATAAAACTCTTTCTCTAAATTTAAAAAACCTTAGTCCAAAAAGAAAGATACTCAGGGCAGCTTTTGATCTCATGGAAGCATGTAATCTTTTATAAAAGAAGGAAATACTTAAGAGATGAAACTAAAATATATTTAGGAACCTAGTTCTCTAAATTTTACTTGTGTTCAGCAAAAGAACAACGAAGAGTAGAGGAAAGATGCTAACAAATATTTAAAATTAAGGAAAAAAGAAACAAAAAAACCCCAAAAAGGTAAAATGGCAAGGCAAGTTGTTCCAAGGAAAATTATTATATATTTAATAGTCAAAAGGCTCTTAAAACATTTTGGACTTGAGCTGTCCACTAAATATTATGGATCTGTGAGAGCATTTGCAATCTTTTGTGATACACAGATCCCAAATGCTAACCCACACATATCTTTCCCCCTACCAAAACAAGCCCTGACCAAATAGGAAAGTTAACAGGAGAAGCCAAAAGCAAATATATTCTCTTACTGCTAACAAGTTCTATAATCACAGAACATAAATCCCAGAAATCTTATTATGCACCACTGAAGAAAGTAAAAGCTTCTTAAGTTAGCAAAAGGAGAGGCAGGAATACACCTAAATGGAATTATCATCTATAGGGACAAGAAAATCTTTTCTAGAAAGTTAAGGATAATGTTAGTTAAAAACTAGCATATGTGAGTACAAGGAAAAAAAAAAACCATTCAAAGGCATTTTGTATAAAATAAGCTTTGTCACTTTGTTGTCGTTGTTGAAATTATTTTGCCAAGATACCACAAAAGAACACGTTTGGTTACAGTGTTATCTAGACTTATTACCTATTACCTTTAAAAAGAGGTCAAGTATTCACCCACCCTTCTTCAGTCTGCTCCTCTTCCCCCCCAACAGGAGAGGGACACCAAAGGGAAACATTTCTGGCAAGAGGCTATTTCAATGTTTACCCCACTTTTTTTCATAGAATGGTTCAGTCATTAGCAGACTCATCTTCCCTTTTTCTGTACCCTTTAAATTTGAATATGAAAAACGAGGAACTTTCTCCTCTGTGATTTCATCAGGAAATAGGCCTGATCTCAAGGATGAGCCTGCCTGTTGTCTGGGTGCTGATCCCTAGTGATTAGGTCTCTATTCAGGTCCAAGTATGTAGTTATATACGTATCCCAGGGCAGAAAAAATATTAGTGAGAATGGTTTCAGAAGCAGTCAGGGGCCAGGCCTGTCCAAAAGCACAGACCCGGAGAGATAGGAAAGGGCAGAGCTCTGCGAAGGAGGTGGAGAGAGGCACAGAGGCCAAGAGACAGGAAGGAGAAGCCGGCCTCGGCCAGCACACGCCAGGCAGCCGGGCCGGGAGCTTCCACATGGCCCCTAGGCCCGGCTCCCCCACCCCCACCCTTGCTGAACACGCAGCGCCGCGCAACCTAACTTCCTTTCCCTCCCTCTTTCTCCCTCCCGCTGCACCGCCGCCCTCAGGCCGCGCGTCGATTGGGCGACAGTCACCCCGGCACACCGCGCCATTGGCCAGCAGCGGGGCCCGGGGCGGGACACACCCACCGGCTTCTTGATGGCGGGGTTAGGTTGGACCGGGCGGGGGGGGGGGAGGGGGACGGGATGGGGCGGGGTGGGTTCCCAAGGCCTGGGCCTCCAGGAGGGCGGGAAGGCCCGCACGCAGGGATGGGGACGCGGGCGGGATGGGGCGCGGCGGGAGGCACGCACCAGATTCTCTACGGCTGCACGCTCCAGGAACTTCTGTGCCGCTTCCAGCTCCAGCCGATCTGGAGGGAAGGAAAAGTGGGAACGGGAGCAGGGTCAGAGGGGCCAGCCTCCCTTCCCCCACCCCGATCACCTCAGCCCGACCCCCGGCCCCCGCGTCCTACCCGGAGACACGGTCTTCTCGAGGATGGTGATCAGCTCCATAGCGGAGGTGGCGGCGACTCCTCCCGAGACGACGGTCCGGCCTCTGGGGCGGCGGCTCCAACTGGGGATGGGGGTTGGGGGTCGGGTGGGAAGGGAGGGTGGGGTGGGGGGCGGGGGTCACCACAAGCCCATTCACCGGCTCCCTCCCAGCAGGCGCTCTGGCTCTCCTTCCTTCCCTCTTTACTTCCTTCCGCCCTCCTAGTGTGCTGCTGGCGGTGGCGACAGCTGCTCCTCTAGCGGCAGGGGAGGGACCCCGGGGGCAGCTCTGAGCGCGGCTGGTGCTAGGGTGGCGGAGGGAGAAAGAAGGAAGGGAGGCAGTAAGTGAGCGGCGGCTCGCAGAGAGGGAGAGAGAGGGAGGGAGGAAGGCGGAGGGATATTCAGGCCGGACCTCTCCGCGGCGGCACCGCGCTACATAGTGATTGGCTGCCGCCGAGGCCACGCGGAATCCCCAATTGGCTAGGCGGTCAGCGTTGAAGGGCCGCCCTGCGCCCATTCGCCTGCCGGTTTCAGAGCCTGGATTCGCTAGCGGGCAGCGGAATAGAGCACGCGCATTGGCCAAGGGGAGGGATATTGGGGTGGGGCAGGTGGGAGCCGGGAGCTGATTGGATTGGCTGGTGAAGGTCTTGCGCTCAGACCAGCTAAGCGCGGGGAGGAGGGTGGCTGGAGGCTAAACTCGGAGCCCGCGTGATTGGCTGGGGTACTGGACGTTGATAGGACGGGGCGCCCGGGAGAACTGGGGAGAGGAGTTCGGGGTCCGGGCGCGGAAAGGCGGGAGGCACTGCGCCGCTTTAGGAGTCGGGCGCGGGGCACGATGGGACGCCCCCGGGAAGGGCGGAGCGGTGCTCCGCTAGGGCCGCGGTCGAGAAAGAGCCGTCGCTACGAGGGGCGTGTTAGGCGGGGGAGGAGGAACCGTTAAAATCTTGCACCGCGCCCACAGGAAGCAGCTTTAATGGCGAAGTCTACTTAGTACCAAACTGTGAGCTAAGGAAGGACCTTGAAGACCATGTGTTCAGCTTCCAATGTGCTGATGTGGAAACTGAAGCCCAGAGAGGGTATGAAACTTGTCCAAGGTCACGCAGCCAGTTCGTGATTTGGCCAGCACTGGACTCTGCGCTCCAGACTGCCCTTCGACCTACATGCAGACCCCTTCGGCCTGTTTATAGGATTTGAGACCTGTGCTGTTTGAAAGTCGCACTCACGGGTGGGCTTACCACCCATCTATAGTTACCAGGTCCTTGGTGGAATAAAAGTTTTATTCCCCCACAGGTGCCCCTATGAATGCAAACCACAGTGATTCTCGGCTTTTTTTTTTTTTTTTTTTTCGTCCTTAGTCCTGGAAGAAACCCCTGAGAGCCCCCCCCCCCCTTTTTGTACTAAGTGTTGAACCCAGGGGCATTCTGCCTCTGAGCTACACCCCCAGTCCTATGCCCTATTTTTTAATTCTTTATTTTGAAACAGGGTCTCACTAAGTTGCAAAGGGCATCACTAGCTGCGGCTGGCCACGAACCCGGATCCTCCTGTCTCAGCCTCCCAAGTACTGGGATTACAAGTGTGCGCCACCACGACTGGCTCTGAGAGCCCTTTTTTAGCAAAATGCATATAAAGAAAATGTGCAGTATTTTGACTTTCTCTGAAATTGGTACATAGACTCTAGGTTAAGAGTTTCTCAAATTGGCCGGTGCAGTGGAACACGAATGTAATCAAAGGTACTTAGGAAGCTCAAATAGGATCGCAAATTCAAGCCCAATCTGGGCAAATTAATGGAGAGGAGACCCTGTCTGTAAATAAAAATGATTTGAGATGTAGCTCAGTGCCAGAGTGCTTGCCTTAGCGTGCTTTAGGTTGTGGGTTGGATCCCCAGTATTGCAAAAAATAAAAACGTTTACTGAATTGCTTTGTTTTCCTTTTTGATTCAGGACAAATTGGTTGTAGTTGGTTTACAGCTCTTTACTATGTAGCTTGAGAATAATTGTCATACACTATCACACTGGGGAAACCTAGGAAGAAGTCATTCTTTGCTGAGGGGACACCCCAGAATTGGCCAGTTACCTTTTTTTTTTCGGTACTGGGGATTGAACTCAGGGGCATTCTACCTCCGAGCTATACCCCCAGCCCTATTTTTTATTCTTTATTTTGAAACCGAGTCTCACTAAGTTGCGGAATGCCTCACTAGGTAGTTGAGGCTGGTGGCGAACCCGGATCCTCCGGTCTCAGCCTCCCAAATGCTGGGATTACAAGCGTGCGCCACCACGCCCGGCTGGCCAGTTACCTTTTTGTGGGGGAATACTGGAGATTTAACCAGGAGCTTTCTACCTCTGAGCTACAAACCTAGTCCTTTTTTGCAGTACTAGGGATTGAACTCAGGGGCATTCCATCCCCAGCCCGATTTTATTCTTTATTTTGAAACCAGGTCTCACTAAATTGCAGAGGGCCTCACTAAGTAGCTAAAGCTGGCCACGAACCTGCTTGTGACACCACACCTGGCTTTTTTTTTGAAAGGGGGTCTGGCTGAGTTGCTGAGGCTTGCCTCAAACCTGAACCTGCAATCCTGTCTCAACATTCCAAGTACTGGGATTATAAAGGTGTGCCAAGCTTGGCGTGGTGGCGCACGCTTGTAATCCCAGTACTTGGGAGACTGAGACTGGAGGATCCGGGTTCGAGGCCAGCCTCAACTACCTAGTGAGGCACTCTGCAACTTAGTGAAACCCTGTTTCAAAATAAAGAATAAAAAATAGGGCTGGGGGTAGAGCTCAGAGGTAGAGTGCAATCCCCAATACCACAACAAAACAAAAACAAAAAACCCCAGGGGTGCTCCACCTCCAAGTTATACCCCCCATCCCTTTTTATCTTTTGTTTTTTTTTGAAACAAGGACTCCCTAGGTTGCTGAGTCTCACTAGGTTGGTTGCTGAGGCTGATCTCTAACCTGCAATCCTGTCTCAGCTTCCTAAGTATTGGGATTATAGGCCTACCCCACCACACCAGACTTTTTGTGTGTGTATATGTGTAGTGCTGGAGATTCAACCCCAGGGTGTTCTACACACCAGCTTTATTTATTTGTTGTTTATTTATTTATGTGTGTAGTCCTGGGGATTCCACCCAGGGACATTCTACCTCTGAGCTACATCCCCAGTCCTATTTTATTTTCATTTTGAAACAGGGTCTCACTAGGTTGATGAGAGTCTCACTACCTGCTGAGGCTGTCCTCTAACATGCAATCCTCCTGTCTCAGCCTCCCAAGTACTAAGATTACAAAGGTATGCAACCATGCCCAGCCTTATTTTTTAGTTGAAACATGGTTTCACTGAGTTCCTAAGGCTGGCCTAGAACCTGAGATCCTCCTGTGCACCACCATGCCCAGATTTATTTCCTTTTTTTTTTTTTTTTTGCAGTACTGGGGGTTGAACTCAGGGGCATTCTACCTCCGAGCTACACCCCCAACCCTATTTTTTATTCTTTATTTTGAAACAGTCTCACTAAGTTGCGAGTGCCTCACTAGGTAGCTGAGGCTGGCCTCGAACCCAGATCCTCCGGTCTCAGCCTCCCGAATGCTGGGATTACAAGCGTGCGCCACCACGCCCGGCTTATTTCCTATGTTTTAACAGTTCCCTAACCCCAGACTTTTTCTCTATAAATGGCAGAAGAATTGCGCTGTGTGTGTAACTGTCAAAAATCAATAAAGAAGAGCCTGGTGTGGTGGCACATGCTTATAATCCCAGTACTTGGGAGGCTGAGACAGGAGGATTGCAGGTTTGAAGCCAGCCTCAGCAATTTAGTGAGACCCTGTTTTCAAATAAAAAACAAAATAGGAGCCGGGCATGGTGGCGCACGCTTGTAATCCCAGCATTTGGGAAGCTGAGACCGGAGGGTCCCGGTTCGCGGCCAGCCTCAGCTACCTAGTGAGACACTCCGCAACTTAGTGAGACTCGGTTTCAAAATAAAGAATAAAAAATAGGGCGGGGGGTGTAGCTCGGAGGTAGAATGCCCCTGAGTTCAACTCCCAGTACTGCAAAAAAAAAAAAAACAAAATAGGTCTGGGGGTGTAGCCCAGAGGTAGAAGGCCCCTGATTTCCATCCCCAGTACCACACACACACACATGCAAAAGAAATCAATGAAGGAGCCAGGTGCAGTGATGCATGCCTGTAATCCCAGCTACTCAGGAAGCTGAGACAGAAGGATTTCAAATTTAAAGCCAGCCTAGCAACCAGTGAGACACTGTCTCAAAAAAAAAAAAAAGCTGGGGGCCTGGTGGCACACGCTTATAATCCCAGTACTTGGGAGATTGAGACCGGAGGATCTGGGTTCCTGGCCAGCCTCAGCTACTTAGTGAGGCCCTCCACAACTTAGTGAGACCCTGTTTCAAAATAAAGAATAAAGAATAAAAAATAGGGCTGGGGGTGTAGTTCGGGAGTAGAATGTCCCTGGGTTCAATCTCCAGTACCACAAAAAAAAAAAAAAGAGAGAAAAGAAAAGGCTATGATGTAGCATGTAGCTCAGTGGTAAAGCACGAGTACTAGTTGGGCATGGTGACATATGCCTGTAATCCCAGTAGTTGGGAGGCTGAGACAGGAGAATCGCAGGTTCCAGGTCAGCCTCAGCAGTTTAGTGAGGCCCCCAGCAACCTAGATCCTGTTTCTTTCTTCTTTTTTGGGGGGGGGGGGTACTGAGTGTTGGACCCAGGGGCATTCTACCTCTGAGCTACACTCCCAGTCTTATTTTTTATTCTTTATTTTGAAACAGGGTCTCACTAAGTTGGCGAAAGCCTCACTAAGTAGCTGAGGCTGGCCGCCAACCCAGATCCTCCTGTCTCAGCCTCCCAAGTACTAGGGTTACAAGTGTGCGCCACCACGCCCAGCTCCCTAGCCCAATTTTATTTTATTTATTTATTTATTTTGCGGTACTGGGGATTGAACTCAGGGGGATTCTACCTCTGAGCTATACCCCCAGCCCTGTTTTTTATTCTATATTTTGAAACAGGGTCTCACAAGGTTGCGGAGGGCCTCACTAAGCAGCTGAGGCTGGCCTCGAACCCGGATCCTCCGGTCTCAGCCTCACAACTGCTGGGATTACAAGTGTGCGCCACCACGTCTGGCTTCCAATTTTATTTTTTGCTTTCTACAGGGTCTCGCTAAATTGCTGAGGCTAGTCTCAAACCTGTGATCCTCCTATCTCAGCCTCCCAACTACTGGGATTACAATTTTTCACCACCACACCTGGTGAGACCCTGTTTCAAAATTAAAAAATAAAAAGGTCTGGGGGTGTAATTCGAATGTAGAATGCCCCCAAATTTTATCCCCAGCACACACAAAATCCCCAGTACTGAAAAAAAAAAAAAGAAATCAGTGAAGCTTAAGTGAGATGACATCCATGAAAATCTTCAGATGGTCTGTATTACTCACACTACAAATAACCCACAATTGATTTCTTTTTTTTTTTTTTTTTGCGGTACTGGGGGATTGAACTCAGGACTCAGGGGCATTCTACCTCTGAGCTACACCCCCAGCCCTATTTTTTTTATTCTTTATTTTGAAACCGAGTCTCACTAAGTTGCAGAGTGCCTCACTAGGTAGCTGAGGCTGGCCGCGAACCCGGATCCTCTGGTCTCAGCCTCCCGAATGCTGGGATAACAAGCGTGCGCCACCACGCCCGGCTCCCACAATTGATTTCTAAGCAAGCTTTCTCCTGCACCCCAACAATTTGATGGGCTACCTCCTCTGCCTCAACATTAGTCATGATATTATCAGTGAAGTCAAATGGATATTTCTTTTTTCTGGTGGTACTGGAGATTGAACCCATTCTACCTCTGGGCTACACCCCTAGAACTATTTTATTTCTTATTTGGAACAGGGTCTCACTAAATTGCTGAAAACCTCGCTAAGTTGCCAAAAGCCTCGCTAAATTGCTGAGGCTGGCTTCAAACCTGTAATCCTCCTGTCTCAGCCTCCAAAGTACTGGGATTATAGGAATGTGCCAGTCTCCCTGGCTTACCCTAAGCCCATTCACTCATTCATTCATTCATTCATTCATTCATTCATTCATTAGGAATGAAACCCAGGGGCATTCTACCTCTGAGCTACACACCCAACCCAGCCCTTTTTTTTTTTTTTTTGCGGTACTGGGGATTGAACTCAGGGGCATTCTACCTCTGAGCCACACCCCCAGCCCTATTTTTTATTCTTTATATTGAAACATGGTCTCGCTAAGTTGCGGAATGCCTCACTAGGTAGCTGAGGCTGGTTGCAAACCCGGATCCTCTGGTCTCAGCCTCCCAAATGCTGGGATTACAAGGGTGCGCCACCAGGCTCGGCCCTATTTTTATTTTTTTATTTTGAAACAGCATCTCACTAAGTTGCAGAGGGCCTTACTAAGTATCTGAGGCTGGCCCGGCTCAAAAAATTTTTAAAAAGGGCTGGGAGTGTAGCTTGGAGGTAGAATGCCTCTGGGTTCAACCCCAAGTACCACACAAAAATAAATAAATAAAATAAATTAGCTGGGCGTGGTGGTGCACGCTTGTAATCCCAGTACTTTGGAAGTTGAGACAGGAGGATCACAGGTTCGCAACCAGCCTCAGCAATTTGTGAAGTCTTCCACAACTTAGTGAGACCCTGTTTCAAAATAAAGAATAAAAAATAGGGCTGGGGGTGTAGCTTGGAGGTGGAATGCCCCTGGATTAATTCCCCAGTATCCCCCCCCCCCCCACCAAACAAAACAAAACAAAAGGTACTGGCAAAGTAGTCATCTCTAAGAATTGTCTGGCCTAGCAAGGTTGGGTGACTCACATCTGTAATTCCAGCATTTGAGAAGCTGAGACAGGAGGATGACAGGTTCAAGGACAGCCTCAGCAGCCTACAGAACCCTGTTTCAAAACAAAAAAATACAAGCCAGGCGTGGTGGTGCATGCTTGTAATCCCAGCACTTGGGAGTCTGAGATCAGAGGATCCAGGTTGGTGGACAGCCTCAGCTTCTTAGTGAGGGGCTCTGCAACTTAGTAAGACCCTGGTTCAAAATAAAGAATAAAAAATAGGGCTGGGGATATATCTCGGAGGTAGAATGCCCCTGGGTTCAGTTCCCCAGAACCACACATGGGCACGCACACACACACACACACACACACACACAAAGCTGGGCATGGTGGTGCACGGTGCACACTTGTAATCCCAGTACTCTCTGAAACAGGAGGATTGCAGGTTTAAAGCTAGCCTCAGCAACTTAGTGAGGCTCTCAGCAACCTAGTGAGACCCTGGTAGAATGCCCTGCAAAATGAAAAAAAAAAAAAAAGAAAAGGGTCTGGGGGTGTAGTTCGGAGGCAGAATGCCCCTGGGTTCAGTTCCCCAGAACCACACATGGGCACACGCGCACACACACACACAAAGCTGGGCATGGTGGTGCACGGTGCACACTTGTAATCCCAGTACTCTCTGAAACAGGAGGATTGCAGGTTTAAAGCTAGCCTCAGCAACTTAGTGAGGCTCTCAGCAACCTAGTGAGACCCTGTCTGGGGTTGTAGCCTGGAGGTCGACCGCCCCTAGGTTCCATCCCCAATACCACTAAATAAATAAATAAATAGCTTGGAGGTAAAATTCCTTTAAGTTCAATCCTCAGTACCAAGCCCCCACCAAAAAATAAAGAATTGGCTAGCCTTGGGAGAGGCAGTTTCTCCAGGGTCAGCAAGGTGCCAAGATCTTAAAACATCAGAAAGAACAGAAAAAAAATTAAAAACATAATTAATACACTTTCTTGATAGGTTATGCCAGAAAAAACTTCTGTGTTCTGGAACACAAAGCATATCTGAGACAAGACATTGTACTCTATTGAAAATCAGGGAGGCAAAAAAGAAAAAGAAAATCAGGGAGGCCCATGTAGTGATACACACCTATAATCCTACCCTACTCTTTTTTTTTTTTTTGGTACTGGGTATTGAACCCAGAGACATTCTACTTCTGAGCCCCACCCCTAGCCCTTTCTATCTTTTATTTTGAAACAAGGTCTCATAAGTCACTAAGGTTTCTGTCTCTACCTTTCAAGAACTAGGATTACAGGCATGTGCCACCATGCCCAGCTACCCTCAATTGTGTGTGTGTGTGTGTGTGTGTGTGTGTGTTACTGGGGACTGAACTCGGACATTCTACCAAGTCATATCCCCAGCCCTATTTATTTATTTAGTACTGGGGATTGAACTCAGGGGCATTCTATCTCCACATTTCACTCCCATCCCTTTTTATTTTTTATTTGGAAACAGGGTCTCACTAAGTTGCTGAGAGCCTTGCTAAATTGCTGAGGCTGGCTTCAAACCTGTGATGGTCCTATCTCAACATCCCAAATACTGATGATGTGTGCCACCTCACCTGACAAAAGGGATATCTCTCTCTGTCTCTCTTTTTTTTTTCCTTCTTCTTATAGTGCTGAGATTGAACCCAGGGTCTTGCACATGCAAAAAATAAATAAAGAAAGAACTGGTAGTGTAGCTCAGTTATAGAATACTTGCCTAATATGTGCAAGACCCTGGGTTCAATCCCCAGTATTGGGGGGGGGACCAACAACTACAACACAGAATTATGTAAAATTACATACCAAATAGTAAAGACTTCCTGGCCCCCCTGGTCACACTTGGCCCTTAGATTCTCTCACCCAGGCTAATAACCTTCCAATCAGTGGAGTAAAGGATCCCTCTTTGGGAAAACTGACCAGCTCAAGAAGAAATACCTGTGGATACTGTGCTAATTTACTAAGGCTGTTGTTAACATACTAAAAATTTGTGGTTTAAAACAAAAGAATTCTTTAATAGGAGGAAAGAAGTCCTTTGGCAACCAAGGTGTCAGCAGATCAGCAGATGTGTGTTAGGGGCACTAGGGGGCACTCTTCTTGCCAGTTCCAGATTTGGGTGCCTCCAGGTGTGTCTTCTGCCTCCACAAAACTTTCGTGTGTGTGTGTGTGTGTGTGTGTGTGTGTGTGTGTGTGTGTGTTT
>PVLC010027742.1:0-21593 GCA_004027655.1 Graphiurus murinus
TTTTTTTCAAGAAACCAACTTTTGGTTTTGTTGATTTTCTGTATTTTTTTTATTCTCTATTTCATTAATTTCTGCTCTGATTTTCATAATTTCCTGTCTTCTAATAGCTTTGGGGTTGGAATGTTCTTGTTTTTCGAGTGCTTTGAGCTGTGTCATTAGGTTATTTATTTGGTGATTTTCTGTTCTTCTTATGTGGGCATTCAGTGCTATAAATTTTCCTCTTAGTACTACCTTCAAAGTGTCCCAGAGGTTTTGATATGTTGTGTCTGTTTTCATTGGCTTCTAGGAATTTTTTAATTTCTCCCCTTACTTCTTCTATGATCCAATCCTCATTCAGCAATGTGGTGTTCAGTCTCCATGTGTTTACATGGTTACTCTGGGTCTTCTTAGAGTTGATTTCTAGTTTAACTCCATTGTGGTCTGAAAAGATGCAGGGAATTATGTTACATTTTTTTAATTTGCCATTGCTCACTTTGTGGCCCAGAATGTGGTCTATTTTGGAGATGTTTCCATGTGCAGCTGAGAAAAAAATGTGAATTCAGCTGTAGTTGGGTGAGAGAGTCTATGTGTGTCTTATAGGTCCATTTGGCTTATGATATTCTTTAGGTCTGAGGCATCTCTAGTGACCTTTTCTTTAGAAGATCGGTCTAGTGATGTGAGAGGAGTATTGAAGTCTCCAGGTATTAGTGTATTGCCACATTTTCTTTATCCATTCATCTTTTGACAGACACAGATTATTGGTTCCATAATTATTGGCCCCATAATTTGGCTATTGTAAATTGTGCTTCTATAAACATGAATATATATGTATCACTATAGGTATTCTGACTTTAATTCTTTTGAGAAGATACCAAGGAGTAGAATTGCTGAGTCATATGGTGGTTCCATTTCTAGTTTTTTGAGTAACCTCCAAACTGGTCTCCATAGTGGTTGTACTAATTTACATTCCCATCAACAGTGTATAAGATTACCTATTTCCCCACTTAACACTAAAGAATAAATAAATGCATAACCAAATTAAAAAATGGGCAATAGAACCATATAAACATTTCCCAAAAGAAGAAATACAGTTGGCCAATGAATATATGAGAAAATGCTTAACATCACCAGCAATTAGAGAAATGCAAGTCAAAACTACACTGAGATTTCGCCTAAGTCCAGTTAGAATGCTGCAGTCACCAAAAATATAAACAATAACAAATGCTGTAGAGGATGTGGGGAAATGGAAGCTCTTATATCTTGTTGGTAGGATAGTAAATTAGTACAAACTTCTTAAAGTTATATGCTATTTTCCTTCCTGCTGTCAAATGAGCCAACTTGAACCAATATTTGCCTTTTTCTTCCTTACCAAAGGCCATAACTAGTCAATACAGTCAACCACTGTGATCTTTTTAACCAAGTATCTTGCAAATGTCAAAACTCTATAGGCATGTAGTCTATGCTCCAATATAAAACTGTTAATGTCTACTTTATAACCAGAAGAAAATGAATGGGAAGGGAGAGAGATGTGCTGGGTATGTACTCAGGTAATTACTACTATAGAAATAATGCCTCTCATTGTAACAATAAGACTAGCCATGCAGTAAGATCCTAGATAAGCTATTTACACAACTTCGCACTCTTGCTGTTTAACACAATTGTATAGCATGAATGTTAGGCCTTCTAATGTGCTGTTTAATTTCAACATTTATGAAAATTCAGCAGGATTTCAGTATTAAAAGCCATGAAAAGAAATGTTTAGAACAAGGCTTACTATCATGTGATTGTTGTTAGTGAACATTTTTTGTAAAATTGATACTGAGGGCAAATTTCGGATGTCTGAAATTTTCCTGCAGCCTCTACTACATTAGTGACTTTTTTTCTCATTCTAGTTCTAAAACCAGATGGAATTGGCTATGGATAATTTGTACGATATCAATGAACGAAGATCATGTAATGGAATTCCATCCGGGAAGAAAAACGACTTCCTTGTGTCTGAAGATCATGGACAGAAAATCTTAAGTGTACTGCAGAATTTTAGAGAACAAAATGTCTTCTATGATTTCAAAATAATCATGAAAGATGAGATAATACCATGTCATCGTTGTGTGTTAGCAGCATGCAGTGACTTTTTCAGGTACTTTACCTTGTCCTTGCCTCAGATTTTATGATATGGATAATTAAGTTATATATTTTATAACAACACTTAGTTTTTTCCCTCACCAGAGCATGCAAGAATAATTTCTAATTCTTAAAGAAAAACGAATTAGAACTAAGATTACTGATTTTTGAGTAGGAGAATTTACAACTACCTTTTTGAAAGCTTAGGTCTCCCCAACCCAGCATTTCCCAAAGTTCTATGGAATATTTTTCCTTTAAAATGTTCTGGGGAAGGAAATACTTATTTTCATGTTAGATCTGTTTTGTTTGAGAGATTCTTGTACTGTATAATTTTATATAAGATAAAATGGCACATTGAATAAAATGGAAGCACAATTCCAAAAGTATGATGAGTGAAGAAAATCAATTTCGGTTGTATATTGTATCCATGTATTTATTACCCAAGGAGAGAGACTCTGACTCAGAGGACTTTAAAACTTCTCCTTCCTTTAGCAAAGATACTCCTATGGTAAGAAAAGCATTTCTTAGCTAAAAATGTATTTCTTTAGAGTACATAAATTGTTCTGATTCTAAGCAACCTTAAATATAATTTGGTTTTCCATGCAATCACCCTATAGCAAATATCCTAGTCATGACATTGCAGGAATATGATGGCAGTGGGTTTCTGATTCTACAGACACATTACCATAGTACCCTGGAAATTGTCTCAAGGTAATACCATCTTATGGGACCTCTTGGTCGTTGTGATACCTCCACCTCCAGCCTTTCTAGTCATAGTATAGTAAACTTAAATCCTAATTGTAAGCCGGGCGTGGTGGCACACGCTTGTAATCCCAGCATTCGGGAGGCTGAGTCCGGAGGATCCGGGTTCACGGCCAGCTTCAGCTACCTAGTGAGGCACTCCGCAACCTAGTGAGACCCGGTTTCAAAATAAAGAATAAAAAATAGGGCTGGGGGTATAGCTCGGAGGTAGAATGCCCCTGAGTTCAATCCCCAGTACCGAAAAAAAAAAAAAAAAAATCCTAATTGTAGTGTCTTGCATTATGCTCAGTTTTGAAAGCAAATTAAGTAGGATTTAAGTTCTAATAAATATTCTTGGTAAAAATAGAGTAAGATTTAAGATCTAGAAACAAGATGGAATTTGTACTCTTTTAATCCTTAATTTAAGCCCCATTTTCAGGCAAATGTCAAATTAGACCTCACCCTTGTTGCCTTTAGAGAAATCTTAGCTGGACATTTAACAAACAAAAGATTATTTTTGTCATCTACTACTTGTTAAACATCTGCTTCTGTAAGGATTTTTGCTTTGAACTTGGGAGCAGTGGCTCAGTGCTACACAGTTTACTTGGAATAGGGAAGCTACAACAGTCTGGAACTAGCTGTTTGCCTAATGAGACTCTACCTTTATCTATTCTTCTCATTTGCTTTCTCAGGTAATCTAAATTATTCCTTGAACTTCATTGTGATCCTAAGTTTTGTTATATTCTGCCACTCTCAGGTTCTCCCAGTGTCTTCCCTTCTCTTTTCTAATCCATCTTTTCTTCCATGCATCTCTTTTCTGCTCCCTTATCCTTTATGACACTTGTTAACATGGAGCTATCTAGTATAATGGTTAAATACTTGATCCCTTAATATACATGCCCTAATCTAAATCCAATTTTGAAGAAAAGTTTTTGAGGAAAAGCTAATAAGTGGCTGGATACCTACCCAGGCAGCTAGTTCTAAAGGCCAGAAAGTGACTGTAGACGGTTTTGTAATCTAATGTAATTATCATCACAGGTTAACTTCTCTCAATTGAGAAACATGATTGAAAACCCCTACATAATGGTAACATGAATATAATTGTTATCACTATATTTATTTGGTTTTGTATTAAGAAGTATAGAGTATCTTAGTAGGAAGGATGTTTGTCATCCTCCTTTCTCCTCAGGGATATTCCTTCTTGAAGCCCTTCATATTTTTTAGCTGGATGTTATGCTTCTTTAATAGATTTAGTACCTTGGAGTATACTTTAATCAGTGAATTTTTTTATCAACTTACTTATTACTAAAGTGCACTAGGGGCATTGCTCACAAAAGTATTTTGGACAATACCAGCAGAAATACAAACCATTATTAAACCAAAACAAGTAGTAAAAATACATTTTAGTCCCTACCCACATACTTCCAAATATTCTATATTTCACTTACACTGAGCCAAAGAAATTCCCAATTCTATAGATTCTATCAAGTTTAATATGTGAAGGTAAGATAAAACTTCTAACAAAGAACTTTCAAGCTGGTCTAACTATTCAAATATGGAGGCTAACTCTCTCTCAATGGCTATTATTAGAGAACAAACTTAATTTTTGCCTTTTTGGCTTGATGCAGTATACTGTTAAGGTTTGATTATATGAAATAACATGCTCTTTTCCCTAAAGTACTGTATGAAATTGTGTCTTTTTAGATATGTGTTTTTATTTGGTGGATTTCCCCACACAGACACATTCATTGAAGACAAATGGCATCTCACTGTGCTATATCTTTCACATTGTATTACTATCAAATCAAAAATTAATTTGAAAGAAAATTTTAGCTCCTAAGCCTCAAAGCATTATATTTTAATTTTAGTTGTTATCAGCACAATTGATACTAATCAATCCGTAAATTAAAAATTTCTGCCATTAAAGAAATGTGTCCTAATTTTATAAATAATATATATGAACAAATCAGTATAAAAATTTTAACCTTTTTTATAGTGTTTTTGGATTAGTTGCTGTATCTCAGTTATACTATATATTCTTAATATGAGAGTTACATAATCTGTTGTCAAATAGATATATTTAAAATAATTGATTAGGGTAATATTAAAATATTCCACAAATGTGTTTTAAGTCAATTTAAGAGTAAAGGAAACCTCCTTAAGGTATACTGAAAAGAATTATAGAACAAAATATTCCTGTTTATTTGTTGTTCTGTGTTCTTTATTTTTGCAGGGCTGTTTGAAGTAAAAATAATTGATTAAGGTACTATTAAAATATTTCATAAATGTGTTTTAAATCAACATAAAGAGTAAAGGAAACCTCCTTAAGGTATATTGAAAAGAAATGTAGAACAAAATATTCCTGTTTACTTGTTATTCTCTGTTCTTTATTTTTGCAGAGCTATGTTTGAAGTAAACATGAAAGAAAGAGATGATGGAAGTGTTACCATTACTAATTTGTCCTCCAAAGCAGTAAAAGCATTTCTTGATTATGCCTATACTGGAAGAACACAAATAACAGATGATAATGTGGAAATGTTCTTCCAGTTGTCATCATTTCTTCAAGTTTCCTTCCTATCCAAAGCTTGCAGTGACTTTTTAATAAAAAGCATCAATCTCGTCAATTGTTTACATTTATTATCTATATCAGATAGCTATGGCTCTACCCGTTTGTTTGATCATGCATTATACTTTGTACAACATCACTTTTCTCTCTTATTTAAATCCAGTGATTTTTTAGAGATGAATTTTGGAGTATTGCAAAAATGTCTGGAGTCAGATGAATTAAATGTACCTGAAGAAGAAACAGTACTGAAGGTCGTCCTTAGTTGGACTAAACATAACTTAGAATCCAGGCAAAAGCATCTGCCTCATTTGATTAAAAAAGTAAGATTACATCAGTTATCTGAGGATACACTTCAAGACTGTCTGCTCAATGAAGAGTGTTTACTCAAAAGCACAAACTGTTTTGACATAATCGTGGATGCAATTAAGTGTGTACAAGGTTCTAGTGGACTTTTTCCTGATGCTCGGCCATCCACAACTGAAAAATATATATTCATTCATAAAACCGAGGAAAATGGAGAAAATCAATATACATTTTGCTATAATATTAAAACTGATTCATGGAAAATACTGCCACAATCACACCTGAGTGATTTGCCAGGGTCCAGTCTGTCTAGTTTTGGAGAAAAAATATTCTTGACAGGTGGTTGCAAAGGGAAGTGTTGTAGAAAGGTTCGACTTCATATTGCTGAATCTTATCATGATGCCACTGATCAAACCTGGTGCTACTGTCCAGTCAAAAATGAGTTCTTCTTGGTATCCACTATGAAAACACCAAGAACCATGCATACATCAGTAATGGCTCTAAATAGACTATTTGTCATAGGTGGAAAGACTAGAGGATCTCAGGACATTAAAAGTCTCTTAGACGTTGAATCTTACAACCCTCTTTCCAAAGAATGGATATCTGTTAGCCCATTACCTAGAGGCATATATTATCCAGAAGCAAGTGCATGCCAAAATGTAATTTATGTTCTTGGATCAGAGGTAGAAATTACAGATGCCTTTAACCCATCACTTGATTGTTTTTTTAAATACAATGCTATAACTGATCAGTGGTCTGAACTAGTAGCAGAGTTTGGGCAGTTTTTTCATGCTACACTAATTAAAGCTGTTCCTGTAAATTGCACACTGTATATATGTGACCTTTCCACCTATAAAGTTTATAGTTTTTGTCCAGATACTTGTGTTTGGAAGGGTGAAGGATCTTTTGAATGTGCAGGGTTTAATGCAGGTGCAATTGGAATTGAAGATAAGATTTATATATTAGGTGGTGATTATGCACCAGATGAAATCACAGATGAAGTACAGGTCTACCATAGCAGCAGATCAGAGTGGGAAGAAGTCTCACCAATGCCAAAAGCCTTAACTGAATTTTACTGCCAGGTGATTCAGTTCAATAAATACAGGGACCCCTGGTTTTCTAATCATTTCTAAAAGTAGTATGTGCTTGGTCATTCTAAAACTACTCCAGTTCTTATAACCTACAGTAAGTTTGCTTGGTAATGCATTTACCAATATTTACCATTATTTACCAATAATGATTGGTAAAAAGGTCTTTACATCTTACTAAAATAAAATGTTCCTTCTATTAGAAAATTATGTATGTATTTATGTTATCTGAATAAACAGTTCAGAGAAACTTAAAACACAAAATACATTTTACCAAATATTATATTGAATATAATTTAATCTTGGAGAATTGAGAGTACTTAGTATTTTCATATGTAAATAAAAATCATAGGCTTTCACACTTAGATTTTTTTAAGTACTTTGTTTATGAAAGACTAGTAAAAACAAATCAAGGTTCACAGATTTGTACTATGAATGGGGAAAATCTGTTGAGTAATAAAAATGAATTAAACAGAAAGGTGTGGTGGTGCACACCTGTAATCCCAGTACTTGGAGGCTGAGACAGGAGGATCACAGGTTCAAAACCATCCTCAGCAACCTAGCGAGACTGTTTCAAAGTAAATTTAAAGAAGAGCTGGAAGTGTAGTTCAACTGTAGAATGACCCTAGGTTCCATCCCTAGTACCACCACCCCCCCAAAAAAGAATTATACAGTTTATATGATGTGAATGATAAGATATAAGTAAGAATCTTACTGTGGTACCATAAGCAGAAGAGTTGTAGAATTCCTGTCCTTTCTGAACAATGATTAGCTTCTTTTAGGCAATTCTTTTCATTTACCTTTTTTTTTTTTTTTGGTCAGAATTTTTTTCTAAAATTAAATATATTTTCCATCATTCTAAATAATTCACTAAAAACAGAATAGTTTTCTTATTATTCAGCCTCATTAAGAGCATATTGTACCAAGATATAATGCTACACCATTGGCAGTTAAGGCTTTTTAAACTGTTGATTCTATTAATTTTCATTGCCAGTTGGATTTGATTTTTTTTTTTAGCAATATCACACTTCTCTCATTTTCTGGTTCAAATTTAATAAATTAATATTTTTGGTCAAAATAGTAGGTCTAAGTTACCCCTAATCCGAGTTTACTGTAACATATAGCCCATTGAGTGATGTTCTTGGTTCAAGGATAGTACTCTTAAAATATTTTATCTATATCAATGCCAGATCACAAAGTAATTGTGGATATGGATATAGAAATTTGGACATCTAGATAAGTGAATAATTAGTGTTGCATATATGTTAAACTTTGTATGAATTTGAGCTACAATAAGAAATTTCAGTTTTTGATTAGTACTATGTCAATTTTCTTTGGTGAAACATGCCAACTATAAAGCACTATGTTGGCTTACTACTTCAGTAGGTTCTCATAGTAAATTACTTTTTAAATTTAAAAAGATGACTAGGCCTTTGGTATTGATTGTAGTATTCATAACCTGCATCTGTTTAGAGATTTAATTTTTAACTCAAACAGTGAAAGAATATTGATCATCCTTGTTTTCAACCAGAAGTTTCGGCCTTGAAAGAAGGTACGTTTCTTCAGTTTTTTAGGTTTTAAGATTCCTGACTTAAATCTCAGGTAATGTGTAGATTTTATTTCTCTGGAACCAAATGGAATTTCCTATACTCATTAGTAAATGTTAACCTATAGTATATATAAAATGGAAATATACCTAAATAAAGGTTCTTTTATTCTACCATATAAATTTATGCAAACATGTTTCAAATATATTTTTCAAAATTAAACAGTATTAGTGTACATGTGAGAACTGTCGCTAGTGATATGATAGTTACATAAAGAGAATTCTGTAGAATTGGTGGCCTTCCTTTCTAAGCACATGGTTAGTTGGCTGTGCCCTTTTCCTCTATGCATATAAATTATCCATTTTAAAAAAAAGTATTCACTGGAGGCTTCTCTGTATGTTTGTGTGCCTTTGAAAACAATTTTTTTAGAAAGACCATATGTGGATATTAGCATATATTAATAAGGCATGTTTAAAATAAATATTGTCATAATCACTGACTCTAGAAATTGTTCATCTCTTCCAGAAAGAAACTAAAGCAAAACCAAATTCCTTCCTGATACTGTTTCCTTATTGTATCATCTTTATTTCCACCATTCTTCTCATTGGCCATTGATTTATTTCTAGAACTATTCTTGTTATCAAGACTCCCTCTGCATTTAATACACTTTTTTTTTCTCATGTAGATTTTCTGCCTCTACTGCTAAAGTTGCTGTTACTTTATTATTATTTTTTTCTACTTGAGGTTTTTTTGGTGTGTGTGTGTGTGTGTGTGTGTGTGTGTGTGTGTGTGTGTGTGTGTGTGTTTTACAGGGAATTGAACCCAGGGGCATTCTACCTCTGAGATACACCCCCAGCCCTATTTTATTTTTGTTTTGAAACAGGGTTTTGCTAGGTTGATGAGAGTCTCACTAATTGCTAAAGCTGTCCTCAAACCTGCAATCCTCCTGTCTCAGCCTCCCAATTACTAGAATCGCATGCACCGCCATGCCCAGCTGAGGTTTTTGCTTTTTTTTTATTAACACATATTAATGCCATGGATTATTTTTTAATCATTTCCAGTATTGTCATCCTTTTATGTTGCACCTTCCTGCCCTTTTCCAATTATTACGGCAAGGAAATATTCTATATAGTCACAAAACCCCAAACTCTCTTCACCTCCGCCCCCCTTGCTATAGCAATCAATACTGGGCTTGGTTCTGCTAACCTTCTAATTTTGCATCTCCTTGTAATACTTTCATTTGATCTGCCTTGTAGAAAAATGGTTTTGTCTTCAGAATCCTGAAGGAACCAACCACAGGGTCAGTGACTGACTAAACTAGTTATATCCTCTAGTCTTGTCAATCACTATGGTTTTAGTGTCCAGAACAAAATGTATTAATTCTGGTCTCAATCTTCATTCTGCATTTCTGACTGTGAATCTCAGTGGTCCTTCAAGTCTATTTGTACTTCCAGAAGGAGCCATTTTTCTTGTCTGTAAGGTTAGGTAAGAAAAAAAAAAAAAAACATTCTTTATGGCCTCTTTCCTGAGTTGTTTTTTCAAAGTCTGTTTTCCTTTCATTATTTCCTTCAGCCAGTGCTACAGCACGAGAGACAAAATAATTGTGCTAATTATCCAGATTGCTGTCATTGCCATGGAAAAAAATCTGCTTAACAGTTCTATATTCATTATCATTTGTCTGGCTTCACTACATTTGGATTCTGCATGCAAAAATATTTGAATACTGTAATGTCTTCTAAAATTGAAAGAATATATGACATTAAATACAAAAAATTAACATGATATCAAAGTTAATGGATATTCCTAGAATGATCTTCAAATGAGTTAAAATGTGGAGCACCTTTTGTTCATCTACAGCCTTTGAGACTAAGCATGAAGAATATTTGCATAATCAAAATTAACAAAATTTCCACAATACTTAACTCTGGTATTAGGAAAGAAAGAGGTCCTTATTACAGCAGTATTCATCATATGGCACTCTTGAAAGCTTAATTATTTGAGCCTGACCACTTACTGCAGTATGATTCCATTTTCCCATATATTTAGAGAACCAATTGAATATGTGTTCAGTATGCTTAGCATAAAGTATATCATTTGAAAATCAGACCAGCACAGTGAGATGCATCTGTTTATATCTTTATATTTGGAAGCAATAAATATTTTAATGTAATAAGTATATAGTTGAATATATAATGTTACATTAAGATCATTAGTTTATTTAGATTCAGTATTCTTGAAAATTTTCCACTTTATATTTAGAATTGAAGTGTACGATTCCAAAATGTCTTCCAGAGGAGAGCTCTAGAGGGCAATCTAAACACAAGGGCTGGAATTTGTAGGACAGCAGGTTTCCGTTCAGTGTAAGAAATGACTTTACTCCACTTTTTAAAATGCCTTATTTTAGAATGAGACTATTTATCAAGCACTTTGGCATTTGACAGATTATTAGCCCAATAATTTCCTACTTCAGGACCAAAGAGTCCTACATTTTATTTACACATTTAGATCTCAATCATTTTGTTAGATATGACTAATTGCTGCCTATTCCAACTTATTTAGCATTTTAAGCATTCTGATTTCACTAGTTATACATACTAAGGATTTTTCAGTGGGACCTGAATTTTAAAACTACAATATTTGAGGAACATTTTTGTTGAAGAGGATTTTTCCTTTTCTTTTGATCACTCAGGAAAAGTCCGCAAATGGTGCTGACATTTATAGTGAGCTGCTGAGATTTTTTTCCTTCAATTTACCATAGATGCATGTTTGTTTTTATACTGAATAAAAACTAAAGGACCAGTTTCTCTGAATTATTGTTCTTATTTCTCTGGAAATGCATTTAAATAACCAAGGGTAGTAATTTTAGTTAAGTATTATTTAATTTGAAAGATATCTGAAAAAGTTAAATGTATCTATAAAATGTATGTGATGGTTGATACTTATTCAAATTAAATAACAATATAGGGAAATTAATCATAGGATGAAACCATTATATATTTACCAAAAGATAAGTCTTCTAAATCATAGACTCATATTCAAATTTCAAAATAATCTTAGAATCTAATGCAGTGTCCTATGTGGTCCAATATTTAGTCCCTCTAAATTCTAAAACTATCTGAACACATAGGTTTTTTTTTTTGTTGATGATGTTGTTTTCAGTTTCTAATTCAATTCTATCAGGGGCAGAGTCACTGTCTTCCGTTTTTAACAATTCTATTAGAAAGTCCTTTCTAACATTGGAAATAACCCACCTCTCTGTAATAGCTTCCAGCTGTTGAATCTACATTACTGTCCCTACATGCCAGTTATCCATGTGTTTGAAACAATACCATCTCTCCTTCCTTCAAAGCAAGGTCTCATTTCCTTCTTGTTCAAGTTTTAGATACTACCATCTCTGACAATGGCTAGGTTACTGGTCTTTTCTTTGTACAGCTGTCTCAGAGAATATATCCCAGCTGTATAATTTTTTGCTGGATTGGACCTGACCAGCACTGCAGAATCTGTTTTTCACGTTTGTATATTGCCTCACTGTCCAATCCCAGTGTACTTGGAAACTCAGACATCTTGATCCCTCATCCAGTCCTCTAGCTTTCATCAATCCCACCAAATCCAGAGCCTTCCTCTATATCTCTTCTCCCACCTCCCTCATTCCCATCAACATCACCACAAACACATATTTCCTGGAGAGAAATTCTGAAGCCAAATTTTAATGAAACTCTTCTGTCATAGTTTTCAAAAATTTTTAAATGCTTCTACAAAAGACTCCAGAAAATATATTAAAAAAAAGAAAAACTAAAGCAGTTATACTGTTGGTGGTTAATAAGAGAATGATTTGCTCTCAATCAAATGCAGTCCAGCCTTATAATGATAATCAAAATTTGAAGATTGATTTGTGCTATTAGTTCAATTGGATAGAGAATATTTTCATAAAATGCCATAATTAAATAACTATGGGTCTGATAGCTTTATTCATTTCATTAACATTGACAATGTTACCAACCATAAGGACCTAGCTAGATCAATAAATTATGCTATTGGTCTCAAAGGTAATGAGATTTTGGAAATAACTCAGAGCACAGTCAGTCCTCTGTTAATGACTATCATATTGCATAAATATTTCTTTACATGTCTGTCTTCCTCATGTAACTGTAAACTGTTAGGGATAGGGACATATCTTCATCATTTTGGGACCCACCAATTACTATATAGTACCTGTCATATAATAAGGCATATAATAAACTGATACTCTGTTGAGCTATATTTGCAGCAAAATATAACTAGATTGTCACTGAATGGGGTTAATTTATCTGTACATTTTTTCAACCTGTATTCATGTACATAGGATATTATTTTTTGCTAAAACTTTACATTTTAGAATGCTTTAGTTGTCTCTAAATATATGTGTTGATTCTTTTTATAATATTTGATATCTTGCTTATGGTTAAAGTCTGAGAAAATTGGTTTAGTTAATTTATATGACTTTTTTAAGTATATGAAAAAGTTAATCAAAAGCTGTGTATGGTGTTGCACATCTGTAATCTCAGTACTTGGGAGGCTGAGACAGGAGGAACTCAGGTTCAAAGACAGCATCAGCAACATAGAGAGACTCTTAGGAACCTAGTGAGACCCTGTTTCAAAACAAAAAGTTAAAAAAATGGCTGGAGGTATACCCTCAGAGGCAGAATGCTTCAGGCTTCAATCCTCAGTACCAAAAAAAAAAAAAAAAGTTAATCACACGTATTTTTTGAGAGTGAAATCACATTATTCACGTTGCTGAACTTTAGAGAGCATGTACAGTTGATTGTATAGTTGTGTATGTGTAATCAGTTCTTAAAGGTGAAATTATATATTCAAAATCATTTATCTGCCCAATTTTTTAGTGCTTGGGGATTATTTTTTCCATGAATTTTAGCTATAATATCTAATTGTGTGTCCTTTCAAAGACAATAATGGATGAGACAATGACTGTAAGTTTCATTCTTACATATGCAACCCTGATTTTTCTGCAAGAGCATAATAGCTTCAGTGATCTTTCTAAAGGTGGAGGCAGTGCCCAAAGCTGCTTAGCTACTTCTCTATTAGCAAAATGTGGGCTTTTGCCATATGCTGTGAGAAATAAAATCAGTATTTTTACAGTTCCATAGGAATCATATTTACATGTAATAAGACATTTCCATAAAGCAATTAATTTATTAAGATGTATGTCAGAAAATATACGTTGTATGTATGTATTAATATAAATAAAAGAAGTAGAGAATGATGGATGCCAGGGATCTCGTTTTCTTCCTTCTCTCCAGATGTCCTAAGTTCTTGAGTGGGTCTTACAGATCTTAGAACTACTGAGAATGTTGTGGTAGAGGTCAGGGGGGAGTGTTGTCAGAAGGGACCTCTGTAGCTGGGATATGTCCAGTAAGTAGAATTCATTCAGACCAGGTTTGAAATGAATAGTAATGCCCATTCTTTAGGTAAAGCATAGGTTGGGAAAAACCTCCAGGCTTTGATTGAATTAAGAAAAATAACAGACCACATTACTCTGAACTACATTATGAGACTACAATGTACCAATAAAAGTATATTTAAAGAAAAGAAAAAGACCAAATGCCCATGGCACAGATGCCAGTAGCAGAACCTCAGAACTGGCCCACCCCGCTTCACCAGACACCAGGCACTCAAGAACCAGTCAGCTGCCAGAATTTAAACCTTCCTACCTGACACACCCAGATGTCCATGGGGTGGGGCTGGTGAAGTGTGTGGGGGTCTAGCCCTCCAGGCAGTGGGGTTGGAGGTCCTTCGATAGGTGTGGATTGAGACAAGGTCGTGAGAATATGCTCACACTGCATGCAGTGTAGAAGCATATCTGTTTATTGCTTGTTAGTAGCTGTTTTTATACTATCTTTTTTAGCAGTGAAGCATATAGAACAGGAATTTTTATGGTCTTATTTTTCTAAAGGTTGAGTAGGTACATCTTTAACTAGAAAAGCCATTTCCCATGGTATTTGATGGGATTAAAAAAACAGTAAAGGTTACAAAATACAATACGTATATAAAGATTCTTTTAGTACAAAGCAGTGTTAAAGGTTAACAACGAATAGTCTCTATTCATTAATTTAAATCTTTGCTATTTGTTTAGCTCCTTTAAGCAGTGTTCTTATCTTTTTCTCAGGCAGCTAGAGAGTTAATATATCTGGTGAATTTCCAGGGAGACAAGGGGGAAGTGGACAAATTATCTGTCTCAAAGCCTTCTTTACTCATAGATAAAATAGTAGACCTAAGTTTCTTTGGCTTATTTATTTTGTTTCTATATGTGTGTGCTGAGAGGGAACATAAGGCTGTTTAGTAACTAAGCTCGCAAAGCCTGTTCCCTAACTAATGTTTGTATGTGGTTAATGAATTTCTTATGGGTTGTCTTGAGGCACTGTTTTTTCAGCTAATATTGAGAAATCATAATCCATCCATCCACCTTCTATTTCTAAAAAAATTCCTTTATAATTAATGTGAAAGCAAAACCCAAAGAACCCCAAATTTCCAGAATATAACATATTGCAAAGTGGGATATGCCATGCATTCCTTCTTTTGGAATCGTCTGCCTTGCAGGACTCCAGTGGACCGAGCCTTGCTCAAGATCCAGCAATTAAGGAGCTGTGGCAGAAGGGGACCAATGTCTGAGAGTCTCAGTGTCTCTGGGGAGAGGTTTTTACAGATCTGCATTGGACAGATACTGTCCTAATTCTAGTTCCTGTAATTTTCCTTCTTTCTGGACAGGACTACTTTTTATCATGGTTTTGATTTTCGTATGTGATGAGCTATGATTTATTAAATGACCTTGGCTCCCAAGTCTTTCTTCCAGACTCTGGTGCCATTAAAACAGAGTTTCTCCATGAAAACCCAGTTTGTGAAAAATGAACTCTTTCTCTTTCCAGCATGTCCCACATGTCTACACAAGGCCAATGGTCTTCTCTGAATTTCTGAAGTTCTCTCATGCTACTGGGTGGTCCTTAATCCCAATTTACTGCTCCAGCATGCTTTCCTAATTACTGCCGATAATCCCAATATTTGGGAGGCTCAGACAGGAGGATTACAGGTTTGAGGACAACCTCAGCAACATAGTGAGACGCTGTTTCAAAATAAAAGTAAATAAATAAATAAAAAGTACTGGGGTTGTAGCTCAAGGGTAGAATGTCTATGAGTTCAATTCCCAGTACCAAAAACAAACAAAAATGACTATTGTGACTACTGAAAGCAATTCAGTCATTATGCAGATTTTAATTGATTTTTATGTATATTTTTCCAAGGATATAACCCTAAAACTGTAATACTCTTTTCACTATGAATCCAGTTAAGTGTCACAACTTTTAATAGTTTGGGGGGGTTGGAAACAAATACAAAAAAAAAAAAAAAACATTGAATTTTGAGTCAATGTGACACTTGACCAATATACATGATGAATATCAATTATTTAAAACCATAAAATTTATTAGTAAATATTTTAAATCCCATATTTCCTGGATAAAGTCATTTTGTACTTATTAAATATTGTGGTTTTAAAGACTTTTATAAAAAGCTTAGTGAACCTAAACCTGAGATAACCAACTTAATAAGATTCATGAAAGCCTTAAGAAATCTGTGGGCAAATTCTTGAAATATAATTTAGATATAAATATTAAACAAATCATCTTAGTATCTATAGTGCCAGGTTCCGCTACACCTGATAAATATTTTTGCATTTCCTCCAAGTTCAGGGCTTGTTTAACCCGATTTTGCTCTGGTGGTAATTAGTGAGTCTTCCATGAGAAGTTAATTACCCTTACCTAACCCTGACCAAAATGTGTGCTGTAAAATGAATTTAAATTTTTTAATCAAGAAAAGCCTTTCCCTGTGGGCTTTTCAGATTTAAAAATCCAATTAGCTTTAACGTTTTTCCTTTTAAAGATTAACCACCCTTTTATGTTATGAAACATTAATTGGAATTCACACTATTTATATCTCCTTTTTAAACAACCTTTTAGCAAATCAGTAAATTTTTCACTTCTTTTACAAATAGCAATCATCTCGGATGTACTCCACAGTATTATTCCATTTAAATATACTTCATGGTTCTCTTACAAGAGCAAATTAATACGCACTCTTGTTTCTAAGAATTTTTAAAAAGAAAATCATTCAATAGCTTAAAATAAAGCATCTACATTTCTTTCTTTGATAAGTGAAATATTGCAGCTTCAGCCGGGCATGGTGGCGCACGCTTGTAATCCCAGCATTCGGGAGGCTGAGACCGGAGGATCCGGGTTCGCGGCCAGCCTCAGCTAGTCAGTGAGGCACTCCGCAACTTAGTGAGACCCGGTTTCAAAGTAAAGAATAAAAAAAAATAGGGCTGGGGGTGTAGCTCGGAGGTAGAATGCCCCTGAGTTCAATCCTTAGTACCGCAAAAAAAAAAAAAAAAAAAAATATTGCAGCTTCAACCAATATTTTAATAATAGAATGTCTACCACAAATGCAGTGGCAGGCAGTGCCCCTTAAACTTGCTTTAAAAAATAAAACAATCTACGGACCACCTATTATCACTAAATCTAGGACCTGACTCTTGGACATTTTTACTCAGTAAGTTCTAGATTCAGGTTCTGAAGACCTGTGTTTTCACAAGCACTGCAAATAATTCTTATCGGTGGGTAAGTTGGGGAACACCCTGCAGTAGAGGTTGAGAACCCAGCTCTGAAATCAGTCAGGCCTGGGTTTGAATCTCATTCCTATTGTAGAGAATGATATATAAGCTATAGAAGCTTGAGCAATGTTCTTGAATATTCTGTGTCCTTATTTCTTTATCAGTAAAATTGGGATAATAGTAATACTTCCCACAAAAGGTACTGAGACTTATATCAAATAATGCATGCAACAGGCTTGGCACAGTGCTTAGCAAATAGACAATGTTCAATAAATGTCTGTCTCCTTTTCTTTTTCCTTGTTTGATTTCAATAGAAGCCATCTTCCCCAACTCACCAAAATGCTACCAGTCTTTCATTCCACCATGAGACATAAAACATCCGAAAACTATGCAAGTCCACCTTACCAGAAGGAATCAATGCAACAAAGTAAAACTTAAACTAATGCACAATCTAGTTTTGTGTTGACCCCAAACATTTCCTCAACCATGAGTTTTTCATGTATTAATTATTCATTCAACAACTATATCTTGAACTCCAACTGATGTTATCCCTATACTAGGCTTAGAGGTACAATGACAAGAAAATGAGATTCCTGTTTTCCTTGAATCACTGAGAATCCACTTGCTTCTGTGAATCTGTTGATTCTGCCCATTACTGCTATGCCTAAAACTTCCAACATGGTTCCATTTTTGTTTACCATGCTTTCTCAGCCTTGAGCCTGAGATAGTTCTTAAGCTTTCACAACTGCTCTGCTCAGATAAGCATTCCCATTTGTTCCTTGACCCATAGTTCTCAAGCTCAACAAGGTCTCCTGTGACTGATGCCAGATGAAGAATGAGGCCCAACTTGCCTGCTTACTCATGAGTAAAGGAATCAGACAACCAGAGCTCCAGAGTGGTTTTTTTTTTTTTTTTTTTTTTTTTTTTGCGGTACTGGGGATGGAACTCAGGGGCATTCTACCTCCGAGCTGTACCCCCAGCCCTATTTTTTATTCTTTATTTTGAAACCGGGTCTCACTAAGTTGCAGAGTGCCTCACTAGGTAGCTGAGGCTGGCCACGAACCCGGATCCTCCGGTCTCAGCCTCCCGAATGCTGGGATTACAAGCGTGCGCCACCACGCCCAGCTCAGAGTGGTTTAAAATGAGTGAGAGATCTTAGCAGCCCACTGAGAATTTTAATCTACTGAACAATTTTTCTAAACTCAAATGCAGAAGAATATATACATTTTTGAATGAATAAAATTTATTTTTTCTTAGTAATATCCTACCTGGTACATGTGTTGGGTCCTATATAATATGTTACATTGGCAAAGTCTTAAATATCATGCAGAGCACTACTTTAATATTTTTTACTTGATAAATTGCATGAGAATACCATTTCTCATGTGTTCCCCCTTCATATATCCTCACCAAAATAATGTGTACTTGAAAAATGTTCAGAGATCAGTTTATTCATATTTAGAAACACCAAATGAGGATGGCCAGTCATGAAAAAGTCCATATATCTATAATGATCCCTTCCATGCATAATTCAAGAGTTCTCTTTTCTCTTGCAAATATAATTAATGCAGCATCAGAGGAGGAAAGGGGAGACAGAAGGAGCTTGCTGTCACCATGTCTATAGAAAGCAGTTTGATAGCCAACATTAACCATGACAGGGGATGAAACTATCTTCTGTCTGTTAACCTAAAAGCAAATCATGTCTTATTTAAGGCCAGTTCCAGGCTAAATCATCAAGAAGATGAAATTGGTATTTGCAAACTTCATTAATTGCTCCCTTTCCCTTGGCTAGTATTCCCTCCTTAGCTTGTTTTTCTGACCTGTATTACTTTTCTAAAGAAATCTGCTACTCAAAGTAATTTTTACTAGTATAATATTTGGTAATGGATTATAGGAGGTACTTTGTCAGGAAAATTCCTATAAGAAAAATATTTTCAAAACTCTGAAAACTTTTCTTTTTTTTTTTTTTTCAGTACTGGGGGTTGAACTCAGGAGCATTCTGCCTCCGAGCTATACCCCCAGCCCTATTTTTTATTCTTTATTTTGAAACCGAGTCTCACTAAGTTGCGGAGTGCCTCCAGTCTCAGCCTCCCAAATGCTGGGATTACAAGCGTGCGCCACCACGCCTGGCTTGAAAACTTTTCTTTAGTGTACTTTTTTTAATACATTTATTGGTGCATAATAGCCTCACATGATAATTCTTTAGTGTTTTCTGTCCTATGCTTTTGGTTGTACTGTATCTGTGAATGTCTGCAAGATTTAAAAATTGATTTTACAATGTGAAATTATTTTTATTTAAACAAGACATTCCTCTTTTACTCTTCATTTCCTTTAGTAGGAATTTTGTATGAAAAGCCAAAGGGCTCTACCACTACATTATTTAGCATATTAATGACTCAGTTTCTTTCTCCAAAAAATGGGAATAATAGTAGCTTATTTGTTAAATGATCATTGTGAGAATTCAGTGTGTTAACATATAAAGATCCCTCAGACAGAACCAGACCCATAATGGAGCCATATAATGGCGAGTTTTTATTATTGATTCTCTTCCTAATTTTGACATTTTAAGATTATGCAGGTATATATTTGATATGTACATCAAATATAATTCTGTGGCTTTTAACTTAGGATGCATATTTAAAGATATAGAGAATATGAAATAACACAATTTTAAAATACTAGCTTTGCTAATGATCTAAAAAATTTTATACTTAATATTAAATAAATCATTATATTTATTTAAACTGTATCTATTGTTTGTCTGTTTCTTTATTTTAATCTAAACTTCCTAAGGACAAGAACTTCTCTAACTAAAATTACAGTGGTCCCAAAGTATTTAGTAAAGTATATTCCCTTCTATGGATGTTCAGTGAATGTATAATAATAATATTTTGGCATTTTCAAAACAGTAGTTAATATTTTGTTCATGCATATTTTGACAAATTGCATATTTTGCTATTTATTTTTAGCAGTAGAGGCTGAATATACAAATAGTGTTTGCAAGGTTAAATCTATTTAAAACCAAGGATTCATTTAGCCTTTCCTCTGAACATTTTATCCCTTGACGATTAAATGCATTCATTAAAGACAACATAGATTTGTAGCTCTGCTGTTTCATAGCTTAATGGATTTTTGTTTGATTAGTGTAGTGATTCAATTTTTAAAGATGCATATGTGTGGTCTGCTTCCTGAAGTGTATTTTATTAAATGGAATATAATTTAGGACATTCTCCCCCCTACACACATGTTTTTTTGTCCTGGTTTCCACATTAAAAAATGCAAATTTTTAAAAAAGGATCATTTATACCTAGCATGAATCTGCATAGCCATCTGATATTCTTAAAGCAAGCCTAGTCACAGATCTGACCTCTGACTTGATACAATAGGTGACCTCATAGAGACTAGCAGGTACAAAAAGAAAGACTGTTATGTAGAAAATTATCCACAAGCAATTTTAATCTTTAGATGTGATATCCTAAAAAGTTTCAGAAGAGAGAGATCATACCTACTGGAAAGTCCAGCACGAGGCAGGGAAGAATACTAGGAGTGCAGCTATAGATTTAGGGACTATCAAGTCAGAGATACTAAAAGGATTAAAGCAATGTACTTATTTGTTGGGTGAGGTAGAGAAAGCAGCAGTAATGCCCTAGCCTTTAGGACTGGGATTTCTGGCAGCACTCTGACTGTGGCCAGGTGGGTGATGGTTGTGGTGGTGGATTGGGGAAGGAGTCTAATTTTCACTCTCCAAGATTAAAGGAAGTATATATAGAAAAGAAGAACTATAAGAAAACCCAAAGTGTGAGGTTATTCTTTCAGAAGACTTTGGTAAAAGGAGAGTCCAGTAGGAGCTGTAACAAATAGCAGAAGTTAAGGCTGATAACAGGGATTATGGAAGTGACAAAGCTGATGTTAGGGACCCAGGCAGCGCAGGGGCCAGTTCTTTCTCCAAGATAAATATCAAAGCAGTAAACTCCAATGAAAGTTCTGAGACATAAAGCAAAATGATAGATACTTTATATACATTTCCTATTTTACCATCATACCCCCAATCATGTGTTCATGATCTCCATTTTATAAGCTTAGAAATAAATAAACTGAGGTTAGATGATTGTATACCTTCTTGCCCAAGGACACACAAGTAGTTAAGAAGATAGCTTGGGATAGAACCTAGAACTGTTTTCTCGAAATCACACTGTTTCTCTCTGAAACTTTTATTACCAGATTATTAAATTGATAAAAACACTCAATTCCAAGAAACCAAAGTTGGAAATAGAAATTTTGAAAGTTTATTTGGTCAATATTTTCTCTTTTATTCCTAGAAGAAGTACATGCTTAGCCTTTGTTCAACATTATAAGGTAATATAATTCATGGGAACTATTATTGAAAAGTGAGCCCTTCTTTTATTAACTAGAATGTCTCAATGTTCAAGAATGATTGAACTACATTATTGACCAATTCTGAAGATTAGGAGTATCTCAGCTGACTATAAATTAAAATACACTTGCTCTATAGAAATAAAAGCAAAGCTAATATAATTTTACTTATTTCTATTTATCCTTTGCTTTTCTATTATTTAGAAAAGTAGATTTTT
>PVLC010027743.1:5714-21700 GCA_004027655.1 Graphiurus murinus
GCTTGTAATCCCAGCATTCGGGAGGCTGAGACCGGAGGATCCGGGTTCGCGGCCAGCCTCAGCTACCTAGTGAGGCACTCCGCAACTTAGTGAGACTCGGTTTCAAAATAAAGAATAAAAAATAGGGCTGGGGGTGTAGCTCAGAGGTAGAATGCCCCTGAGTTCAACCCCCAGTACCGCAAAAAAAAAAAAAAAAAAAGATTCAGTGAGTTTTAACTCTATATCATATAATTCACATAAAATTCAAGGTCCATTCTTTCTTTTCAAGGAGGAGAAAAAGGAAAAATATATACAGGAGAAAGTGAAGAGCATGTCATCTACCTAACTTTTTTTCATATAAAATACATATGTATTAAAATACATATAAATACACTTTTTTATATAAAACATAATATCACACAATGACCCTAAAAATATAATGGGATTTAAAATATAACAATTATCTAATAAGTGGAATTCTTTTCCCATATCTTTACACCTCCCCAAAGTCATTTCAAATCAAAAATAAAATTTTCTTAAGATAAGCATTGGCTTTTATTTAGTCAGTGTAAAATATAAATAAAAATAAACTTCATAAAAACTATAACCTAATTAATAACATTGAAATTATACTTCAAAATAAATTCTTAGTTTCAAAGATAGAGATTTCCAAAATGTGGTTTCCAAACCTACCTTACCTGAAAACTTCTAAATTTTCTAAATTGTAAATTATTGCCTCCTCTCTGACCTATTGAATCAGAACTGCTGGGAGTAGGGCCCAATGGTTTTAAAATGCCCTCCAAATGATTGTGATTCAAGTACAGATGTTAAAATCACTGATATTAATGCTGAAGACATTGAAATTCTGGGAGCTTCCTAACATAACACTGTGTAGAGAAATATATTTCTTAATATCAATGTAATATTATGCTTAGTCTTGTAATTTTGTAATAAAATAGAAACTTTATTTAGTGAAAAAACAAATAAAACAGAACTCCAGCCAGGCATGGTAGCCCACACCTGGAATCCCAGTACCTGGGAGCCCAAAACAGGAAGATTACAGGTTTGAAGCCCCCCTTAGCACCTTAATGAGACCCTGTTTCAAAATAATAAATAAAAAGGCCTGGGGGGTAAAGCTTAGAAATTGACTGCTCCTGAGTTCAATCCCCAGCACTAAATAAATAAATAAATAAATAAATAAATAAATAAATAAATAAATAAATATTCCTGTGATAACAAATCCCAGAGAAAAACATTTTGATGACTGATGAAATTTGTGAGGTTTTGCAAAGAGGCATTAAGTTAAGGTTCCTGGATAACATAAGAATTTTTGCTCTTATATTTTAATTCTATTATTCAGTCTCTTCATTTTTCAGCCCAGTTGTTGCTTTTGAATATGGAGAGAAAAACACTTAATAGAAACTCATGTTAACAGTATTCAGTTCCTTCTTTCTGATAAACGACTGCTACACTTAACTTGAAAAATCTACAATCTCCTTAGAAATACTGCTTCAGAGAGGCTGAAATTACATGTGGTCATATTTTTATTTTGTTTTGCTTTAGAGGATGCTAATAATTTCTTTTAGAAGAATAAGACAACTAACTTTAGCCAAAGAGTTAAAAAATAATCATTAAAGAGGTCTAACCTGATTTGAGATTTGCTATGAATTTTAAAATTATGTTTTAACATATTATCTTTACAAATAAACTGAATCCTTTCATAAATTATTTGACAATTCTAGGGTCTGGTGTTTATAAATATCAAGGTTTTTATGAAGTTGTGAGGCTTTCTGTGCTATTCTTGGATTCTTAATTACAGGAATAAATATTTCCATCAATTCCACTATTACTGCAATGATAGCAATTTTGATCAACTGGACTCCTTTTAGAAAGATAAATAATGCTAGATACAATTTTCCTCGTGTGTTAGTCAATTTTCCATCACTGTGACAAAATACCAGAGAAATACCAACTCAAAGCAGAAAAGGTTTGTTTCAGCTCATAGGCTAAGAAGTTTTAGTCCACAGGGACTTCACCTGATGGCTTTGTGCATGTGATAAGGCAGAACATCATGGTGGGGAGCTTATGGAGCCAATTTCTTCACCTCATGTAAGAGAGAGAAAGTAAAGCTAACAAGAGAGAGGAGACAGAGTCCCAATATTCCCTTTAAGGACATGACAGCAGTGATCTAATTTCTACTAGGCCCTATATCCAGCTCCCAACAGAGCCACAGACTGGTAACTAAACCTTTAACATATGGGCCTCTAGGAGACACTCCAGACCCACACTGCAGGAACCCATACGTCAATAAATAAATACAAATAATATTAAAAAAAGCAGAATAACACAAGAAATAAGGAATTCATTTAAATCTTAGAATACCGTAGTGCTGAGAGCCCAAAGTATGACCATCAATTGATGGACAAGAGAATGCTCCTTTAACACTACCTGGAAATAGCCCATGGAAAACAGATCTTTTCCATTGCTACATTAAGGTCTCACCTATCTTTACATATTAAACTGGAATGACAATTTAGGGCTTAGTGTCTCTAAATATCAGAGTTTTTATGAGGTTGTGAGGTTTCCAATGCTACTGTTTAAATCTTAATCAGAAGAGTGAATATTCCCATCAAAACCCTGGAATTATCAGCCCCAGAATGAAAAAGGAAAAAGGAAAAAGTGAGATGAGAAAAAGAAAGGGAAAGGTTGTACAGTAGAATTAAATGTTATAATTATGTGTTTGAATATATTTTCCAGAGGAGAATATTAATCAATCCATTTCGCAAGTAAAATACCCCCAAGCGAGAGTAAAATAGAATCTTAATAAATATGCCAAATGCCATGTGAACTTCCTCTGTCTTGAAGGATTTGAGAGAGGAAATTAAGAGCTGACAATTCATCCATTGTCAGAAACAAAAGGTCTTTTGTAGTGAATGATTTTACATCAAATGTCCTAAATTTATCTAGAAGTAGCAATGGCATTGACTATTGTCACTGAAAATATAATTTCAGTACAGAAAAGGAAAAAAAAAAACTGAATAGGACAAATGTTAAACTGTTCTCAGAAAGGAGAAATTAACTCTTGTACAATGAAATCTTGATATAATGATGTTATAATTACTCAAAAACTCTTTAGGAAACCACTTGATTTGTTTTCTAACATAAAACTGGTATTTTTATGTATGTATCTTTTAAAATGGTATCTGTCTCAAACTTTATAATAGTATATAACCTTTGATAGCATCAATAAATATGTCATATCCATAAAATCTAGAATAATACTTTGCACAAAGAAGTGCTCTACTTAATACTTTTGAATAAAAATTAAACAAAAATAAAAACAATTTTGTAAAATACATTTATGTAAATACTCACCAAAATATTAATATGAATAAAGCCATTTAAAAGAGATTTTAAACATGTCAAAATTGAAATCCCAGAATGCCAACACTAAGTAGAAGCTAGTAGTGTATGTGTGTGCGAAAATCTTGTAAAAATCACCACATAAATTCTCCAATGTTAATCTTACTGCAAATGTGAAACAAGTGTACAGTAGGTACAATAGGAATCTCTTTTTCTCCAGTTAGGTTGTAAGCCAAATTGAGAGAAGCATAAAAGATGACAAAATAATATTCTCCATCCTACATCTGACAGTAATGCCTTTTATATATTTGCTATATCTTCTTAACCTCACTGTAAATTTTTGTTTTCAAGAATCATAGGAGCCGGGCGTGGTGGCGCACGCTTGTAATCCCAGCATTTGGGAGGTTGAGACCAGAGGATCCTGGTTCGCGGCCAGCCTCAGCTACCTAGTGAGGTACTCCGCAACTTAGTGAGACTCGGTTTCAAAATAAAGAATAAAAAATAGGGCTGGGGGTATAGCTCGGAGGTAGAATGCCCCTGAGTTCAATCCCTAGTACTTAAAAAAAAAAAAAAAAAAGAATCATAGGTAGCTGGGAATGGGGATATGGGGATGTAGCTCAGTGATAGAGCACTTGCCTAACATACATGAGCCATGGGTTTAGTCCTCCCTACTGCAAACAAGAAATCAATTATATGTAGCCCAAAGAAATTGTAAGGATAAATACTAATAAGGAAAAAATCTATCATAATAAAGAGAAAGACTCTTCTCTCTACCCCATTTCCCTTTTCTTTCAGAGAATTTTATTAAAAATTATAAATACTTGTATATATAAACTCTTTTTCTTTCCCTTTGAGATATACATAATATTTTAAAATGTAAATCAGCATCTTGCCAGTTTTTCAAATCAGATATATCTTTCTCAAGGACCTGGAAACCATCTCTGAAATGTGATAATTAAGAAAGATAGAAGCCAGACATGATGGCAGAGCCTGTAATCCCAGTACTTGGGAGGCTGAGACAGGAGGATAGCAGATTCTAGGACAGCCTTGGCAAGCAGTGAGGCTCTACTAGTAAGACTGTGTTCCAAAATAAAAATGAAATAAATCTAAAGGTACAGCCTGGAGGTAGAATGCCCTTGTGATCCCCTGTGATCACAGTACTTGGGAGGCTGTGAAGCTCAGAGGTAGAATGCCTCTGGTAGAATCCCCAATACAAGAAAAAAAGTGGAATTATTATTTCTCAGTTTCTGTGGGAGAATAGGAATTTTAACATTAATGGGATCCTTGCTTTGAAACCATTTCCTGTCATACAGATGTGAGGTTTGTGTTTTTCCTTTGGCTAAAACCAATTAGTTAACACAAATAGTCACGTCAATTACCAGATACACCTGTGATTGTCAAATGTGTGACAGTATTGTGGTCAAGTCCTCTTAGGTGAAGACTGGTTATTTACCTTGAGAACATGTATGCAATGGATTCTACATATTTGCTTAGTCGTAAAATAAGACGAGGTTTCTATCTTTGCCTTCTCTTGGCAGATTGTGTGTGATGCATATCATTCTCTGCCTTAATGCTTATTCAATAATAAAATGCTTTATCTTTGTGGAACTGTTATCTGAACTGGAAGGAATATAATTCAGTTTCAAATTATATTTCTCAAATGATGTGTAACAGAAGACTTAGCACATAAATGCTTATTAATTGGCTACAGATATTTTATTAATACAAAGCAAGTGATGAATACTCAAAGAATATTTTCTATTATACTATAATTGTATTTGCATGGCTTTCTTTAAGTATTTAGTATTTATCTTTTTGTTTAGTACCAAATTTAATTCAACTTCCAGGACTAAAACAATAACAACAAAAGCAACAAATTGGAGAGCTTTTCTCTGGGGTAGTCTACTTCAAGACACAATAATGTAATGGCAGCCAAAGTACCATTTAGAATGTGAAACAATGAAGACATGTCTAAAGGGCAATGGAAAGTTAAAAATAAAGCAGCAATGGATTAGAACAGACTATTCAGAGTACTGGGATTTTTAAAATGTACTCTGGAAGAAAGAACTTAAAATGTAAAGACATAAATTATAAAGTAAAGCCAAATTTTAATAGAGTAGTAAAAGAAGTGGTATAAAGAAAAAATAACAGAATAAAATGATTCAGTTCAGCAGGAGTCTTTCTGAGGATGCTGGGCTTATATAAAAATATAAACAGTTATAGATGGTTACACAGATGAACAAAATTATATTTGTTATGTGTTGCATAATGATTAAGGGAAAATTAATAATAATTAGCAAACAATTTTATCACGAAGAAGTAACAATTATATGAAATTAGAAATAACAATTATATGAAATTATTAGTATATCACATAACTATATTGTACATTGAGTATGATTAAACATAAATTATTAAATATCAAATAGTAACTTAATATATTGGTCAGGGTACAGGGAATAATGTGAAAACATATAAAACATGAAAAATGAAATGTAGTTCATTTTAGCATATTTTTCATGAGTACTTAGTATTTGTATGACACTGAAAAAACAAAGATAATATCATCTTTGCCTTCAAATCTAATAGTTCTTATATAAAATAGACATGAATTTTTATAGTGATACTTAATTTGGCATGTGTATCATTTTAGACAGTCAGAACAATACATTGTACAATAAGTGCTGTAGCCGTTATTTATTGAAAAAATATTACCTTAACTCCAGTTAAATTGGTAATCATCAAGAATACAAACAATAAATGCTGACAAAGATGTGGGAAAACAGAAACATTTATACACTGTTGTTGGGATTGTAAATTAGTACAACCACTATGTGGATAAGTATGGAGGTTCCTCAAAATACTAGGAATGGAATCACCATATCGTTCAGCTATAGGACACTTTCGTACCTTTCTGAAAGAAAGTCGTAATATTATAGTGATATATGCATAGTCATGTTTATAGCAGTACAATCCACCGTAGCTGAATTATGGAACCAACTCAGGTATTCCTTATTCCTGAACAGATGAATGATACTGAGAATGTGGTATATACATACAATAGAATTTTACTCAGCCACAGAGATCAAAATTATGTTATTTTCAGAAAAAAAATGGATAAAATGAGAGAATATTATATTGAGATCAGCTATTCATAGAAAGTCAAGGGTCATATGTTTTCTCTCATAGGTAGAAGCTAGAGAGAAAATAGAAAGTAAACTAGACTTTAAGTAAATGAAGGGACAGATCAATAGAATAGTGGAAGGGGGTTGGAGAAAGGAGGTATGAAGGGGAAAAGGAGAACTGAGGAAGGAAATGCTACCTATCTGAAGATACCACTACCAATCTCACTAACATGCAAGGGGAAGGGAGAGCGTGGGGAGGTGGGTTCTGCAGGGAAACATGAGTGCTGTGCATGTATGTTTGTATCACTTTGAACCTGATTATGATGTATAATTACAATGTACCCCCCCAAAAAAAGAAAAATATATTTTTAGAGTGAATTTAAGCTGGATGTGGTGGTGCATGCTTGTACTCCTGGTACTTGGGAGGCTGAGACAAGAGGATCACAAGTTCATGCCCAGTCTCAGCTACTTAGTGAGGCCCTTCGAAATTTAGTGAGACCTTGTTTCAAAATAAAGAATAAAAAAATAGGGCTGGAGGTGCAGCTAGGAGGTATTGTCCTTGGTTCAATCCCCAGTACTGAAAAAAAAAAAGTGAATTTATAAAAAAATAAATAACCACCCAGAATATAAACATATCTTTTCTTAGAATTCTTTTAACAGTACCTAATAAAGTAATCTCCAACTAGGAGAGTAAATAGTATATTACCATTTTTTGACTCTGTCTTTTATAGAAAGGTAAAATCAAGGAGCGTCAATGTGAGGCTGAGTGGAGTTGGGGTGTTTTTGCAGATAAGTAATTGTGATACTAAATATAGGGACTTTTCTACTTTATGAAATCTAATCTGATATCCTTATCTTCTACGGCAAAATAGGCACAAGGATACCACCATATTATAAACTTAAATATTTATAATTTTTTTTCTTTCCACATGAAGAGAAAAATTCTGTGAAACTAATGTAAGCCTTTTTTAGCATTTTTTCTTCTGAGTCTCTTTTCTTCTGCAGATCAAGGCAAAACCTCTTGTCTTGTTTTCTCTGTTTCCCTTTCCCCATGTTTCCCCTGTAACCCTTTTAAGGGTCAGTTATTTAAAAAGAATACTCAGTGTACTTTGTTCATAATTGAGCAGCAATCTGATATGAAGCATTAGGTGTTCTGGTTAATGACATAATCACATATGTTGTTTTGAACTGGGTGAAAGCAAAACCTGGAAGCTCAGATTTTAGTCTTATGTTCCTCTTCATCTATTGTTGCATGTCCATTTATATACAAAAATATTTAGTGAGCAGCATTTTTTTTAATTGGATGCATTATAATTTTTCATCAATAGGGTACAAAATATTAGAAAAATACATGCAAACAACTCTTGTTGCCCTCTCCACCAGCCCTCCACCCCAGCCTCCTTGCAAGTCTTGGAGACTGGAATTGGCAGTTTTGTGTACATTCATAGCATTGTTTATACTATTGCATTATTTATGATTACACTCACCCCCCTTCCCTAATCACCCTTGGTCATTTCCCTGGAGTCTCTGTTCATCTATATGAGGTAGCACTTATTGCCAAGTATCTCTCTAGCTTCCACATGTGCTTCCACATATGCATCTATTTGTTCTTTGGGACTTGGTGTTCTCATTAAAATATTCTTGAGTTCTATCCACTTTCCTGCAAATGGTCTAATTTTTTTCTTCTTTATGGCTGAATTAAATTCCATTGTGTGTGTATATCAAAGTTTTGTGATTCATTCATCTCTTGATGGACAGCTAGGCTGGTTCCATAATTTTGTTACTGTAAATTGTGCTCCTATGAACATGAATATGCACATGTGATTATAATATTCTGATTTCATTTTCTTTGGGAAGATGTCCATTAGCTCTATAGCTGGGGCATATGGTAATTTCATTCCCAATCTTCTGAGAAACTTCCTCACTGATTTCCAAAGTGGTTGCACTAGTTTGCAGTTCCATCAACAGTGCAGTAGGGATCTCTTTGCCCCACATTCTTGCTAGGATTTATTATTTTTTGTGTTCTTGATGATTGTCATCCTAACTGGAGTGACATGGAATCTCAGTGTAGTTTTTATTTAAATCTCTATGATTTCTAAAGATGATATCAGAGGTATCACAATCCTGGACTTCAAGCTGTACTAAAAAGTAATAGTAATAAAATCATGGTGTGGGGCGTGGTGGCACACGCTTGTAATCCCAGCATTCGGGAGGCTGAGACCAGAGGATCCGGGTTCGAGGCCAGCCTCAGCTACCTAGTGAGGCACTCCGCAACTTAGTGAGACCTTGTTTCAAAATAAAGAATAAAAAATAGGGCTGGGGGTATAGCTCGGAGGTAGAATGCCCCTGAGTTCAATCCCCAGTACCGCAAAAAAAAAAAAAAAAAAAAAAAAAATCATGATATTGACACAAAAACAGACACATAGACCAATAAAACAGAACAGAAGTCTCAGAAACAAAGCCCCATATCTACAGCCAGCTGATCTTTAATAAAGCTGCCAAATACATACACTGGAGAAAGGACACATTTTTCAACACATGCTATTGGAAGAACTGGCTATTCATATGTAGAAAATTGGCACTTAACCCTAACCTCTCACCTTGCACAAAAGTCAACTCTAGATGGTTCAAAGACCTAGAAATTAGACCAGAAACTTTGAATCTACTAGAAGAGAGTGTAGGACCAATACTACAACATAGACAGAGATAGAAACTTCCTCAATAAGACCCTGAAAGCTCAGGAAATTAAAACAAGCATTAATGAATGGGATAGCATTAAATTAAAAAGCTTCTGTGTATAAAGGAAACTCAAGACTCTACAGAGAGAACTTATGTAATGAGAGATTTTCACCACCTACCCATCTGACAAAGGTCTAATATCTAGACTATACAAAAATGTTAAATTTTTGTTTATATATAACTGTAGAACTTCATATATAACTATAAAACCTTAAAATATATATAATTTATAGATGATAAAATAGCATATCTAAAAGAAACTTGTCAGTGGTCTAAGGACATAGGCACAATGCTTCTATATATTTAGCTAAATGTTTTAAGTACCTGGCCTCTATTTTGTTGTTCTATTATTATTTTCCAGTTACAAATAACTAGGATAAGCCGGGCATGGTGGCGCACGCTTGTAATCCCAGCATTTGGGAGGCTGAGACCAGAGGTTCCGGGTTCGAGGCCAGCCTCAGCTACCTAGTGAGGCACTCCGCAACTTAGTGAGACCTTGTTTCAAAATAAAGAATAAAAAATAGGGCTGGGGGTATAGCTTGGAAGTAGAATGCCCCTGAGTTCAATTCCCAGTACCGCAAAAAAAAAATAAACAAACAAAAAAACCAAATAACTAGGATATACTGTCTTAGTTTACTACTTCTAAAATTCCAAAATTATTATTCTGTGTTTTTATAGTTTATATATTTTTTAAAATTTTGATTTGATAAATCAGTTATGTCTGGTCCTAATCAATCTCTACCTTAAAGCAGTCAAAATACATTAATTTAGTATTATTTTCAAATTTCCAAGGGTTTATAAGCTGTCCACACTAAAAATGTTTTCCATGTTTGGGATTGGCAGTTTTTCAACATTTTTTTTCTACATCACACTGAGGTATAGATTTCATGAGTTGAGTTGAAAAAAGAGAACACTTCAGAGGTTTACATTTCTTTTAAGTCCTTATGCGATAAATTCTCAAATAATTCAAAGCTATCCTCAGGTTCTATGAATTATAATTTTAAGTTACTATGAAATAAAAGCTCAAATAATTAAAAGAAATCAAGACAGGATCAACATTGTTTGTAGCCATTGCAGACAAATGACAGAAATTTGCTTTCAGGATTTTGCTAGATACCAATAAAAATTTTCTTTTGCAAAGAAAAGCAATGTTCTAATCATAATTCAAAACATTTTCTATTTTTTACCCATGGTAAAATTTATAATTTTCACATATGCTGAAATAATGTCAGACCCTTAATAATGTTAAAGCTAATTAGAAATATAGGCCTCTCTAAATAGGGTAAGAAATTATATATTTAAATTAGAATAGGCTAGATGTGGTGGTGCATGCTTGTAATCCCAGTACTTGGGAGGCTGAGACAGGAGGATCACAGGTTTATGACCAGCCTAAGAAACATATGGAGGCCCTCTGCAACTTAGTGAGATCCTTATTTATTTATTTATTTACTTCTCTGTTTGTTTGTTTATTTATTTTTTGTGGTATTGGGGATTGAACCCAGGGACATTCTACCTCAGAGCTACATCTCCATCCCTACGTCTTATTCTTTATTTTGAAACAGTGTCTCACTAAGTTGCAAAGGACTTCATTAAGTAGTTGAGGTTGTCCACAAACCTTGATCCTTAGGTTTCAGCCTCCCAAGTACTGAGATTACAAGCATATGCGACCATGCCTGGCTGAGAACTTCTTTCAAAATACAAAATAAAATAGGACTGGGAGTGTTACTCAGAGCTACAATTCCCCTGTGTTCAATCCCTAGTACCAAAACAAACAAACAAACAAAAAATAGAATTGAAGTAAGTAATTCATTAATTTTCAGTAAAAATATTGAATATATTTGATTATACATTATAGATTTGGTTTATCTTGACTGAAAATACATGTTATAATACCAATTTTCGAAACTTCCGGAAAGATGGCATTGCAGTAAGACACCGCTCATCAGGTGCTGTGAGCTCGATTCAAAGCTGCTTGACAGAAGAAAAAAAGCAAAAAAAAGGTGAACAATGCTATGAAAACTGAAATATAGCTGCTCAGAATCCGGAAGGCCGACCAGGGAGAGCAAAGAAGCCCATCTGTGGGGCCGCGGTGCCATGCCGCTGAGTGGCGGCCGCCATTGAGCCAGCCCCCAGCGTGGGGTCTACTGACAAAGAAGTATATAATGACCTTCTGCATTCCCAGCGACCAGAGGTGGAGTAAGTGACTCCTGAACTTCACATCCTAACCAGGCAGCATATGATGGCACCTTCGACAGTGACCGGAACATGTGGTATGACCAGCTTAAGCCCACGCGGGGCCATCCCAGCTCACCTCTCCCTACACAGCCAGAGCAGCAATAACTGCAGTGCAGAGGGCACATGCATGGCAGTAGCAGCCATCTTGTCAGCCACCATTTTGTCTGCCATCAACAGCAGCAGGGATCTACCCAAAAGATCTGCAGAGGCCAAATCAGGTCTGTTCTTAACAAACTTACAGGAATTTTTATTTTGTTTCTTACTGTTGTTTTTTGTTTCCTAGGTTTATTGTTTTGTTTTGTTTTTACTCTGTTTTCACTTTGTATTGCTTCAATTTATCTCTGTTTGTTCAGAGGACTGGTTGCTTTGTTAGCTTTTGATAAAACCTAGAAGTCAATGCCTGAAACCCACCAAAGGCACCAAAAGAGCTGGCAGAAGAAGTACCAGAGTAATTGCAACTCAGTACAAGATACAATTCACAGAGAAAAAATAAAAAACAGAAACCTATAAATTCAGAGAAAGCATGCAAGAGCAGTGAAGATATAAATTTAAGAACAGAGAAACCATGGGAAGGAAAAATACCAAAGAAACAATGAGTCAACTCAACCCCACAATAACAGAATTCAATGACACTGAATGGCAGAGTTTACCAGAAGAACAATTCAGATCTTTATGGTAGAAATGATGCAAAACTTCCAGAAAGAATGCAGAGAGAGCTGAAAGAAATAAAATAACAAATAAACAAAGAATCTGACACCCTGAGTAGGAATCATAGAGAAGCCTTGAGGGAAGTGAAGGATGTGAAAATATAATAACAGAAGTGAAGGCATCAGTACAAACTATAAATAGTAGATTAGACTACATGGAAAACAGAATATCACTCCTAGAAGATGACCATTCCAAAAATGAATCCATTATACATAATCTTAAAAAACAATTCGACAGTATGGATTGGACATTGATGAGATCTGGGCCAATTTTAAAAGAGCTAACCTAAGAAGAATAGGCATAGAAGAGGGATTGGAAGTTGAAGCTAATGGAATAAACAACCTTTTCAAAGAAGTAATATCAGAGAATTTACCAAACATAGACACACAGGTGCAGGAAACATATAGAACCCCCTCTAGACAAGACCAAAGAAGAGGTTCACCATGCCATATAATAATCAAGCTGACTAATGTAGAGGCTAAGGAAAGAATTCTTAAAGCAACAAAAGTAAAAGGCCAAGTGACATTTAGAGGCAAACCAATTAGAATCACTACAGACCTCCCAAACCAAGTCATAAAAGCCAGGAGGGGCTGGAGTAACATATTCCAAACTCTGAAAGAAAATAACTTGCAGCCAAGATTCTCCTACCCAGCAAAACTCTCTCTCTCAAAATTGATGGGAATATAAAAACCTTCCATGACAAACATAAACTGAAAGCATTTATGTCTTCCAAACAAGCACTAGAGAAAATACTCAAGGAGATTAACTACAAAGAAGAACTAACAAGTAAACGTCAGAACCAGATAAACAATAATTTCCAGGAAACAAACAATAAGCAAAGAAGAACAAACATTAACACAGACAGAAGTCAAAACCTAAAATGTTAGGAATTAAAAATCATCTCTCAATAATCACACTGAATATAAATGGTCTCAACTCCCCAATACAAAGGCACAAGGTGGCAAAATGGATTAAAACACAGAGTCCATCTGTATGCTGACTGCAAGAAACACACCTTACAAGCAAAGATTCCCACAAATTAAGGGTGAAGGGCTGGAGTAAGGTAATCCATGCCAATGGAACTCGGAACTCGAAGACAAGCAGAAGTAGCAACTGTGATATCGGATAAATTAGATTTCAAGCCTAAGCACATCAAAGAGACAAAGCAGGTGACCTTTTATTAGTAAAAGGAAGAATCCAGCAAGAGGAAATAACAATTATCAACATCTATGCCCCAAACATATATGCAGCCACTTTCATAAAACAAACTCTGCATGATATAAAGTTACACATAGATCCCAATACACTAATACTAGGAGACTTCAATCTCTTCTCAGATCACTAGACCGATCTTCTTAAAAAAATGTCAATTAAGATGCTTCGGAACTAAATAATACCAAACACCAAATGGTCCTGTTAGACACATACAGAATATTTCACCCAACTACAGCTGAATGCACATTTTTCTCAGCAGTGCATGGAACCTTCTCCAAAATAGACCGCATTCTGGGCCATAAAGAGAGCACTGGCAAATTCAAAAAATGTAACATAATTCCTTGCATCTTTTCAGACCACAATGGAGTGAAACTAGAAATCAACTCTAAGAAGACCCAGAGTAACCATGTAAACACATGGGTACTGAACACCACATTACTGAACGAGGAATGGGTCATAGAAGAGGTAAGGAGAGAAATTAAAAAAATCCTAGAAACCAATGAAAACAGAGACACAACATACAAAACCTCTGGGACACTGTAAAGGCAGTACTGAAAGGAAAATTTATAGCAGTGAATGCCCATATAAGAAGAATGGAAAAACACCAAATAAATAACCTAATGACACAGCTCAGAAAAACAAGAACAATCTAACCCCAAAGCTGGAGGAGACAGGAAATTATGAAAATCAGAGCAGAAATTAATGAAATAGAGAATAAAATAAAAAATACAGAAAATCAACAAAACCAAAAGCTGGTTTCTTGAAAAATAAACCAGATTGATAAACCATTGGCCAACCTAACCAAAAGAAAGAGAGAATCAACCCAAATTACCAAAATCAGAGATGAAGCGGTGATATTATCACCGACAGTGAGGAAATACAGAGGATTATCAGAAACTATTTTGAAAAACTATACTCCAACAAAATGGAAAATCTATAAGAAATTGACAATTTTTTAGGTACATTCAGCCTTCCTAAATTGAGTCAAGATATAGAAAACATAAATCAACCAATAAAAATCAAAGAAATAGAAACAGCAATAAAAAGTTTGCAATCAAACAAAAGTCCAGGACCAGATGGTTTTCGAAGTGAATTTTATAAAACATTTATAGAAGAGCTAATCCCAATACTCCTCAAACTATCCCAAGAAATAGAAAGAAACGGGATCCTCCCAAACACTTTCTATGAAGCCAACATCACACTAATACCAAAGCTAAATAAAGACAGGTCAAGAAAAGAAAACTATAAGCCTATATCATTGATGAACTTAGATGCAAAACTGCTAAACAAGATACTAGCAATGCGCATTCAAAACCACATCAAGACAACTATACACTATGACCAAGTAGGGTGCATCCCAGGGATGCCAGGCTGGTTCTTCATATGAAAAACAATCCATGTAATTCACCACATAAACAGAATCAAAGACAAAAATCACATGATCATCTCAATTGATGCTAAAAAAACATTTGAGAAGATTCAACACCCATTCATGCTAAAAGCACTTCAGAAAATCAGAAGAGAAGGAACGTACCTCAACATCATAAAGGCAATATACAATAGGCCGGCAATCAATATCAAATTAAATGGAGAGAAACTGCAAGAGTTCCCACTAAAAACAGGAACAAGACAAGGATGTCCATTATTACCTCTTCTGTTCAATATAGTACTTGAGACTCTAGCCAGATCAATAAGGCAAGAGAAGGAAATCAAAGGGGTAAAAATAGGGAAAGAAGAACTAAAACTATCCCTTTTTGCAGATGACATGATACTATACTTAGAATACCCAACAAACTCAACCAAAAATCTTATAGAACTGATCAACAAATTCAGCAAAGTGTCTGGATACAAAATCAGTCTTAAAAAATCAGAAGCTTTTCTGTATGCCAACCATAAATCCACCAAAAAAGAAATCCAGAAAACAATTCCACTCAAAATAGCACCCCGAAAAATAAAATGCTTAGGGATAAACCTAACCAAAGGAAGTAAAAGACCTCTATAAGGAAAACTATAAAAAGATGAAGAAAGAAATCGATGAAGACGTTAGAAGATGGAAAGATCTACCATGCTCTTGGATAGGCAGAATAAATATCATCAAAATAGCCATTCTCCCAAATTGATCTACAGATTCAATGCAATACCCATGAATTTACCAAGGTCACTCCTCACAGACATAGAAAAATCAGTCCTTAAATTCATCTGGAAAACAAAAAGCCCAGGATAGCCAAAGTAGTTCAAGTAGTTCTTAGCAATAAAAACCATGCAGGAGGTATCACAATACCTGACTTCAAACTCTACTACAAAGCCACAGTAATAAAAACAGCATGGTATTGGTACAAAAACAGACACATAGACCAATGGAGCAGAATAGAAGACTCAGAAACAGACCCATGTGCTTACCATCAACTGATTTTTGACAAAGAAGCCAAAAACATACACTGGAAAAAAGATAGCCTCTTTAACAAATGGTGTTGGCAAAACTGGTTAACCATATGCAGGAAAATGGAAATAAACCCCACTTTCTCACCCTGCACAAGAGTCAACTCAAGGTGGATCAAAGACCTGGAAGTTAGGCCAGAGACCTTGCAGCTACTTGAAGAGGGCATAGGACCAACACTTCAA
>PVLC010027744.1:0-21565 GCA_004027655.1 Graphiurus murinus
TAGCATTTGAAACATGACTTCAATGCTATTTCCTGAAAACATCACTCTATTGCTCTGTGTGCCCCCAGGAATCAGCAGTCATATTGTTTATACTGTGCTCTGATCACTTAGCACAGTGGTTCTCATGAGGTAGGTACTCAATAAATAAATATACATAGAACAGAAACTCAATGTTTTCATTGGCTCTTATATATTAACCCAAAATTTCCACCAGCCAATTACATGTCTACAAGTATGTATCATCACCAAAGATGTTGGGGAAAGCAGAAGAGATGATGTGTTTACTCAACAGCTAATCTCCTGGACCACTGAATTCTTTCTCCTGCATATACAAAGAACACCAGGACACAAATGATCAATTATTTGTGTAGTCCAGACTATAATTACAGATTGTTAATAATAAGTTAATTATGGACTAATATGATTTGATAAATAAGAAAAACATTGTTGGCCATGCTAGCATTTGATTCTATTTAACAAAGCATTTATGGAACTTTTGGGAGTCCATCCAATCCATGGAATATTGCATCAACTTTTCCATGGACATACTAGTGATTTATTTAACAATAAAAATCCTTATTTGTGCACTATTACAAAATAATGGCTATGGCATTTTGACAGAAAGCTTTTACATAAGCTCGCACCTAATTTTTAAATTAGGTATCTTTAGATTAGGCTAAAAAACCAAGGGCCTTTGCAGCCCTGTTAAATAGATAACACTCTGTTTTTTATTTGTGTATGTCAAGACATTTCTTGAGATGTAACCATCCACATTCTACAACATGCTACTGGCTGAAATATTCATAGGAATATTTATCTCTTGCCTTTTTTTGTCTTTTTCTTATTTGAAACAAGTTCTATTAAGTTAAAAAAACACAGAAGGCGAAATAATCAAGGACTGTTAGGTGAAAATGAATTAGAAAAAGAAGAGAGAGAAAATAAAATATTTGAAGTATGAACTTCCCAATATTGACTATTTGGTTGTGAACATTTTAGGCAGGTGGTTATGTAGGAATGATGTGTATTAAGCCAGGGGTCCATTTGAGACAAAGTTGCAATTTATCTAATGATTTACAATGTCAACAGCATTACTTTTAGTACAAATTTTGGTTCACATGTGCATCCCTCCATCTTTCTACACGTTTCATCTTAATCTTGCTTTTTAAAAAAGGTGATATGAGCCGGGCGTGGTGGCGCACGCTTGTAATCCCAGCATTCGGGAGGCTGAGACCGGAGGATCCGGGTTCGAGGCCAGCCTCAGCTAGTCAGTGAGGCACTCCGCAACTTAGTGAGACCCGGTTTCAAAATAAAGAATAAAAAATAGGGCTGGAGGTGTAGCTTGGAGGTAGAATGCCCCTGAGTTCAATCCCCAGTACCGCAAAAAAAAAAAAAAAAAAAGGTGATATGTCTGTCCCCCAATATATAATAAAATCAATGAAGCAAACTAAGATTTTATGTATAATTATTATAGAATACAACTATTTAAAATAAAATCATTTATCTGTGGCACTGCCAATAAATATACAGAGATTTATTAATTTTAGAAAGTTCTATTACAAAGTATAATACATAATACCAGTATAAATGAAAAACCAAAGCATTCTGTGAATATAATCTATTAATATTTTCCAAAACAGTTTTTCTTCTGTCTGTGATTACAGATGAACAGGCAATATTGCACTATATCAAAAAGTGTTAGAGTAAGCCAATGGTGAGCATCTATAATCCTAGTACTTGGGAGGCTGAGATAGGAGGATCCCAGGTTCAAGAAAATAATAGTGATATTCTCAACAACCCAATACTTGGGAGGCTGGGACAGGAGGATCTAGGGTTCAGCAACATAACAAGACTCTCAGTAACCTAGAGAGACCCTGTTTCCAAACAATAAGTTAATCAATAAAAAACCTGGGAGTATAGCTCAGAGATAGAATGTCCCTGGTTTCAATCCCCAATACCACAAGAAAAAAAAAAAAAAGAAAATCAGAGAAAAAAGGTTTGAGGGGTTGAACAGATAATTTTTAGTTTATAACTTTTTATCACATATTGCTTCCTTGATATTTTCTTGCATTATTCTACTAATACATGAAGAGAGGATTAAAATTTCTAAGTATGTGAACCTAGGTACAGTGTACAAAATTTTTATGTCTCCACCAATTTTTTAAAAAAAATTTTTGGTGCATTGTAATCATACATCTTTGTTAGGTACAAGCTGATAAAGGTAAAGGCATACATGCACACATTTCTCATTTAACCCTTCCCCAATTCCCTCCCCACTCCCTCCCCCTCCCTCCTTCTCAAGTTTAGTTTAGTGATTGACTTTGATATGATTGTGAAAGTACATCATGTACATTAGGGTGTATAGAATTCTTATATCTCCACCAAATCTATCATTTTGGAAAATGGTAATGTGTAGAAAAAAAATTGATCTGGGAAAACTACATTAAGCATATACATGTAGGAAAGATAATCAAAGAAGTGTTTACTGAGACATGGTAGCTATTTATCAACTGTAGTGTTTATATAACACTAGAACTAAGCATAACAAAGAACATGAAATCAAATATAAAACATGAGGGAGGAATCCAAGAAAAAAATATATATATGCAAACGTACACATACACACACATCAAGAAAAAGTTTTAGTAATAGAGGTTAAATTGAATAATAAAAACTACACCAAATACATGTTTAGTTTTCAATATTATATCTAAGAAATTAAAGAGATGACTCAATTTGGTAGAAATAAGACAGCAATAAAAATAGATGGATAGAACCAGGTACAGGGGCATGTGCCACTAGTCCCATCTCTTTGAGATGCTGAGGCATGCAGACTGATGGAACCCAAGACTTCAAAGCCATCCTGGGCAACATAGTGAGACACTGTTGCCCTCTCCCCAGTGTGTATATGTAAATACCCCTCCCTTTGTCTTACTATATTTAGGAAAAAAAAAAAAAAAAACAACAGAGTTCTAGCAGGAATTATGAATAAATGAGATTTATAGTAAGATAATCATATGTGATTTATGATGAACATTTTGATCTCTTGTTTACATAAATACATAACAATGCTTTGAGGTGTCCATGCTTAACCCATAGAAGAGCAATAACTATAAAAAGTTTAATATCGACATTTAATTATAATTTTCCAACATGTTTAAATATTTTAAATTCATCCTTTTCATACTTCTTAATATATTGCATATTCATATTAACCCTGGATAGAAGATATTATATTGCCTACTTTACAGATGCATAAACAGCTTGAGAGAAAAAAATAGACTTGTAAAAGATTAAAAAGATGAAACTAGTGAGTTTTCTATTCACTCCTCATTTAGAATCTTCCATTTCCAGCAAAAAGCCTAATAAAAGTGACATTTTACAGTTATATGAAATATTGAGAAGTTTACACATATGTGATATTTACACATACATTTGAGAAGTTTATTTCCACATTGATATGACAATCTAAGCCTCACTATCATCTGATAAATTTGGACTGTAGGTTTTCTGGCTCATCTGTTTTAATAATTGGAAGAGACATTTTAATCTCTCTTCGTTTTTTAGTGATAATTTTATTTTTTGAAAATACCCTTTTAGAAGTTGATTTAATTGTAGTGGATGCATGGGGCAGAGGGACACCCTAAAGCACATGATGTACTTACACAATCATATCAAGGTCACTCACTGTAGTGAACCTGAGGGGGAGGGAGAGGGAGGGAATGGGGTGGGAATTGGGGAAGGGGTCAAATGAGAATTGTGTGCAAATATGTTGTTAACAACTAGTACTTAATAAAGATGTATATTATATTGCACGAATTACTACAATAAAAAATTATAATAAAAAAAAAGAAAATACCCTTTTAGACTTAAATCTCATTTATTTGATTATTTCCACTTGGATTTAAGTCTGCTGACTCAAATTCAGAAAATTCTAAATAGAACAATTTGAAAATACTTTCTTTAAAAAAAATAAAAACTGCCGGGCGTGGTGGCGCACGCTTGTAATCCCAGCATTCAGGAGGCTGAGACCTGAGGATCCAGGTTCGTGGCCAGCCTCAGCTACCTAGTGAGGCGCTCCGCAACTTAGTGAGACCCGGTTTCAAAATAAAGAATAAAAAATAGGGCTGGGGGTGTAGCTCAGAGGTAGAATGCCCCTGAGTTCAATCCCCAGTACTGCAAAAATAAATAAATAAATAAATAAATAAATAAATAAATAAATAAATAAATAAAAACTGTGTCATCTATTACTTATGTCTCACTAGGGTGTCAGAATGAACTAGCAATTTGACATGCCTGCTTATCGGTGCATAATTTGTAAAACAAATTTTACGATCACGTCAAATTTGAGAAAAAAGAAAAGACCTAAACTAAAAAAGCCACTGTTTTACTAGCTATTGAAAAGTGGACATACTGAGAGCCAGAAAGCAGGCTAGCCATGGCATATTTGCTTTTAGATTTTTTCCACTGGTCAAAATTCCTTTGAGGCCAGGCATGGTGGCCCACTCCTGTAATCCCAGTACCTGGGAAGCTGAGACAGGAGGATAGCAGGTTCAAGACCAGTCTCAGTAATTAAGGGAAACCTCAGTCTTAGCTGAGATCCTCACCAATTTAAGAAAACCTTGTTTCAAAATATAAAGTAAAATAGGGCTAGGGGTGTATCTCAGAGGTAGAATATCCCTGGGTTCAATCTCCAGTACAAAAATATAAATAAGTAAATTTATTTTGAGATGGCTAGTATCTATTCTGTTCCCATATATGTGGATTTCAAAACAAACACAATCACAGTATAATAAACAAAAGTAAAAAAAAAAAATGGCTTCTTCAATTTTCTTTGGTTTTCATGGCACTCTCTTCTTAAGAAGTAATATTCAAGGAATGAATGCTCAGATTCTCTGCTTTCCTTTCAGTGGTTGTAATTAGACCTTTATAAAATTTTTGTATTGGAATCCAAATATTTAGCATTATAAGTTATGCTGAAAGTAACTCCAAAATAAGATGCAACTTGATTTAAGAAGCACACATGACTTAACAAAAGACTACATTTAAAAAAAAGCAATTTATTAACTGATGCTAGAATTTGTGCTTGACTTTGTATTCCCAAGAAAATGCACAAAAGAAACAGACATAATAAAATTGTCTACCTCTCAAAATACTACCTACATTTAAAATGTGTGCTCCTTTCTTCCCCCCTCTCCCTCCCTCTTTACTTCTTTCCCTTCCTTCTTTCTTTCCATGTCAGAGTGGGCTTCTAAGAGATACCACACAAAGATAATCTTTCAATGCTTTTCAAATAAATGTATTCTTTGCTTGTAACAAACCAGTCTTGACTTTTATTTTGCTAATTCCAACTCAAAGTAAAGTGCCTCTAGCTATACTCTATAGCTCAGGAAGTAACAAACCATATGTGAAGTTTATGCTGGAAACTATTAGGTAGACACAAATAAACAAAAATATATTATAAATAGATGATTCATACACAATTTTGATACTAAAGGATAGTATCATAATAAACTTTATTATATCCTCCTAATTCCCCATATGAAGTCTAATTAGAGCCAGGCGTGGTGGTGCTCCATTGTAATCCCAGCATTTGGGAAGCTGAGACCAGAGCATCCGGATTTGCAGCCAGCCTCAGCTACCTAGTGAGGCCCTCCACAACTTAGTGAGACCCTGTTTCAAAATAAAGAATAAAAAATAGGGCTGGGGCTGTAGAGCAGAGGTAGAATGCCCCTGGTTCAATCCCTAGTATCGCGGGGGGAAAAAAATGGTCTAACTAGTATATAAAATTTCGACCTATTTTGAAGAAACATACACGGACAAGACTCATTCATCATTCATAATGAAGCAGACATGCAAAAAATTTACCTTTCAGCATAAAACTAAGTAAGTAAAGCTTATGCAATGGTCTTGGTTGTAAAAACATCCCATTTGGATAGGAGTTGGAGTCAACTTTGGGTGAGACTGAGTCTTTAGTACATAGGGCTCCAAAAACCTCATCCTTAGAGGACCTGAGAGGCTGCCCCCAGGCATGGGACCTACCACCACTGCAATTGCACCAGCAACACTGATAGACAACAAACATCCAGATATGTCTTTTCAGTTGTTTCAGTTATCTATTAGTTTATTTTTTCAATTTCTAGAGAAATACGGCTGATGATCAAATTGGCAGTGAGTACCTGAATAACAGAACAATGCTTGTAAGGAGTTAGGAGTTAGGAAAAATAAGTTATTTCTACAAGCAAATGAATAACTTGTCCCTGCTAAGGGTATTTATTTCCACCATTGGACCTTGGCTTTATAAAGTTTTTGAAGAACACAGAACACAAAATTCAAGAGGTAAACACAATTGGATATAAATTAAAACTAGTTGTGTTATTTATTTATTTATTTATTTATTTATTTTTATAGTACTGGGGATGATTTAACCAGGGACTACACCCTCATTCCTATTTTTTTTTTAAACAGGGTCTCACTAAGTTGCAAAGGGCCTCAGTAAGTAGCTGAGGCTGGCCGTGAACCTGCAATTCTTCTATCTCAGCTTCCTAAGTACTGAAATTACAAGAGTGTGCCACCACGTCCAGCTTGTTTCATATTTACTTACTTACTTATTTATTTATTTATTTATTTATTTATTTATTTATTTATTTATTTATTTATTTATTTATTTATTTATTGTGGTACTGGGGATTGAATCCAAGGACATTCTACCTCTGAACTATAACCCCAGCCCTATTTTTTATTCTTCATTTTGAAGCAGGGTCTCACTAAGTTGTGGAAGGCCTCACTTCTTCCACAAGTGAAGTTGTGGAAGCTGAGGCTGACTGTGAACCTGGATCCTCTGGTCTCAGCCTCCCAAGTACTGGGATTACAGTGCACGCCACCATGCCCAGTTTGTTTCATTTTTAAATCAATGATTTATATTAAATAGAAATCATCTGGTCCCTCTTATCCAAAATAAAGTATCATGGTTTGCTGCCCAGCTGAACGTATTAACCTTTTTTCATGATAATTCAGTTTACATTGCTAAGAAAGAAAGTGTGTTTTTGTTTTCCTTTCCAAAATGCATTATATCCATAGACGTCTTCACCTGGGCTTTTTAAAGCTAACGGTATTGGTTTTTGTTTTATGAATTAACAAGCCTCATAGTGACCTCTTTTAATATTTGAACTTTTAAACATTGCTTCATCCTGGATAAAAGCAATTATCAGAATATGCACTGGGTTTTCATTAGGATGGCACAAATGTTTCAAACATGGTTTTCCTATAGAAAGTAAGTATTTCCAATATTGCTTAACACAGTCCTCAAATGCATACTTATGCCAAAATATATTTGGAGTATCTTACCATTTAAATATCATCTAAAACAGTTTTTCTCAACTTGAATAATACATAAAAAGTTGTAAAGAAAAGCAAATTCTTCCAAACATGTAGGGTTGAGTTTAAATATTTCTTAATCACTTGTTACTGAATGGTATACAAATTTGAATCTAGACATAATATTAAAGCAGTGTACGATTGTTCCAAAATTTAAAATGATAAACTAAAACAAGGCAAAAGTGACAATAACAGCCAGACTAACTCTAACTTAAAGTGGCAAGTAATGGTGTTTATCTGATACCATTGCCCCTCTGATACCATGAGCTCTGACACAGTACTACATAACATTGTACAATAATTATATGTGCTATATAGTGACCAATTTTCCCACCATCTTATCTTACCAAATATTTTCAAACCTTTATTAATATAGTACATTATGGTAATGGTTGTCCATGAATGGAAGATGGGAAGTCCAAGACAACTACCAAAACCACCCCAAAGGCAAATAGAGATGTAGGCATGGGAATTAACTGGCCATTGTTTCTTATTATATTTTTAGATTTTTATTGAGATAAAAATAGACCTAAATAAGTTATCATAGTACATTATTAAACTCAAAAGTTTTAGACCTGTTTTTAAAACCCTGGTTTAATATTGTTTCCTATGAAATGCATTCAAATTCTAAAAATATTTTAGAGAAATTGATTTGCCCCACATTGGTGTCTCAAGGATGGCACTGGGCAGTCACAATGCTGGATATTGTCCTTTGATAAATTTCTCTCTTTGCTGAACCCAAGTATCATCTCCAATTAACCTTTCCCAGTAGATACCACCTCAAGTTAGAAAACAGGTCTCAGACACAAGATACCCCACTGCCTGATTTCCTGTAAACTATATGTTTGTTGGATATCTACTCATATTCTGGAAACAAATAATCATGAAGATTTATCTTGAAATATAATCTTAGACTTGCTCTTTTAGGTCAGTAAAAGTCCAAACCAGGCTAGCATAGTGGTGCATGTCTATAATCCAAGTACTTGGGAGGCCGAGATAAAAGGACTGCAAGTTCAAGACCATCCTGAGCAACTTAGTAAGACTCTATTTCAAAAACAAAAAAACAGGCAACAACAACAACAAAAACTCTATTGTAGATCAGTGGTAGAATGCTCTGTGTACCTACTTAGGTTCAATTCCCAGTACTGGCGGGGGCCTGGGGTGGGGGCGGATAAAGGAAGGAGTCCTCCAAAGCATTTTTTATGTGAAGTTATCAATTCTCATCAAATAAAGTCAAGCTCAAAAGGTCATTCAAAGAAAAGATAAGGCAAAATAAAAAAGCCTTCTTTAAAAAAAATGCTTGACAACAGAAGTAGACAAAATAAAACAAACAAGTAGCTAATGCTAGCACTCAATTGTTCAGATGTCTAGGCTTGCAAATTGATTGCTCACATGAAAATCAGCATGGAGGATATTACTTGGGGCTGATATCGCCTCATCAAGTAGTACAGAATCAGCAATATCTAATTTTTGCACCAAATAAGACAGTCAGAGTAATGTGTGAGCTGAATACTTTATAGAACCACAGATTAGTCTGAACAGAAGTGGAGCCCTAATGAGTTTGACTCCTACCATCAAGTGCCACTTCTCCACCAACCAAAAAAGGGCTGCCCATATACACAGAGATTATTTTTCTGAATTCATCATATCTGTGCACAACAGAAATGACATCCATGTAAAAGTGCCATTAAGAAGTCAGAGTGCTGCTTTTATGAGGTAGAAAACTGAAATATCTAGAAACTCAACACCTCCTCAAAATGTCCAAATTGGTTTACAAATATAATAAGGTTCAATAGTCACCAAAGTACCAAAAATAAACTTGCACTCACTTTAAAACTTTTCTAAAAATAAGATTTTTGGACACTTTGGTAATGTGAAAAGAATCTCTCTCTCTCTCTCTCTCTCTCTCTCTCGCACACACACACACACACACACACACACACACACACACACACACACATACAAACACAGAGTGCATGTACATGAGTATATTGATAAGTTGGAATTTTGTAAGTGATTTCTGAATTAAGTCAGTAACCTTTGGGGCTCAAATTTCTCAAATTTTATCTACTCTCAAATGAGCTAGTGAAATCACAGTAGATATAAGCATATGGAGTTAAAGTTTTAGCTTGATCTGTTTTGATTTCTCTCTTTCTTTTCTATATGACAAGAGTCAGATTCCTTTCCTTCTGAGTTTTGCTAATCACATTCTGATTTTTGTCTGGTTCAAACAAAACCTTGATATGCTGTGTATAACCCCTATTGAGGCTTGCATTTCTTTGTGGCTCCTTCACAGGTGACCAGGAAGTGATGGAGCCAGGTATTAGCCATGCACTTCTCTTCCAGAAGGATACCCAGTTTTATAAAGGGCTCCTGCAGACAGTGAAAGAGAACAAAGTGCCATTTTAATACCATGAAAATATTTCTGCAGTCTTTGAGATTAAACTCACTAAAGTCAAGTCTTTGACTCCTGGGCTAAAAAATTAGATTTAATCTTGTTTTAAGGTGGTAAATTATCCTGATTAAAAGTCAATGATTGATCTGACACTTTGTTAATTGTGGAAGATTAATTATACCAGGAATAAGAAAATGAGACTAAAACCAATCCAAGTTCACATATGATAGATGGTGTATTCTTCACATTCAAAGTGCTTCACAGGATATTATATCTTCGTCCACCTGTCAGACCGTATATGAAAGCTTCCTGCATCTAAGGGCAATGAGAAAAACGGCAGGCAACATCACATAAAAGATGCCAGCAGGAAGTACATTTGTTGTGGCAGCAAGTGTTACATCCTTATTATCAGGAGATATTACCTGCATGTCATCACTGTAAAGCCCTTTCCATTTGCCATAATTTGTTACAGAATAAGGGGTTTGTGATAACAACAACCAGGTGAGGCACAGCATGGAAGATGTGCAACCCTGTCATTCCAAAATGAAAATAATTTATTGCCTTACAGTAGTCTATTCAAATAATGGTTGAAGCCCACTGTCCGACTGCATTATTATCAGGCCACAGCCTTCTGCACAGAAATATGTTAGCCAAATTGTCTCCATCAATAAAATGTGTGTTCATGATTTATAAGAGCTGAATGAATTACTCAAAAAGAATCAGCTTCTCAAAAATATTGATGCTAAGCTGAAAACTAAATTATTCGATGTTAATATAAGTGAAGGTGGCACTGGAGAGATACTATTTCTTTGAAATTTAAACAGACAAGCTAATAAAAAGCTTTCATCTAGCTTTAATTGAGACTACTTGTCTGCTGACGAAATCTGCTAGTTAAATCACAGCTTTAATGAAGATTTAGCTCCCAAAGTCTGTCTTCTCCCAGACATAACTATTTCTAAGGAATCAAAAGTGCACTGTCATGCGGCATATGCTGTGGTAAATACCTTTCCTTACCCTCAACAGAAACGTAAATAGACTATTTAAATAAACTCCAGGCAATCCGCATCATACACCTGCCACTTTGCCTACTTTTCTGTTAGAAGAAATTGCCAATGAGATTATAAATGAGAGCTGAGCATTGCAGCACTCTATAAACACTGTGGGCCTCTGGGATTCAAGTGAGAGCTGGTTTTTGAAATATTCCCAATTACAATACTTCTTTACAGGTATAAATTGGACTTGTCTCCACACTTCTAGAAAATACAAGTGAATAGTTACTCTGTAGACGTCAGCTTCATTAAGTTTATTTCCTTTGCCCTTTCTTGTTCTCACATTCTTTTTTTTTTTTTTTCTTGAAAATCAAAAGTAAGTGGAACAGAAGGCAAGCACTCCTGTTTTGTTTTTTGTTTTTTGTTTTTTTTTAATAATGAAAATAGAGAATAATATAAAAATATGACACTGAACCTCAAAAATGGATTTCATTTCCTGGAACACTTCAGCTATGCCCCGAAACACTGTTGGTATCTGGCCTCCTCCTGAGTTTTCATTGACAACTCCCTGCATTTTAAGTGAAATCTCTACCCCCTGCTTGGGCAGTATTGTACTGACTGTGCAGTCAAATGTCTTACTGGGCTGAGAGGTACAAAGCACAACCTGGGATGTCACAGTGATAATACCTGAGCAGATGAACACTCTCCCTGGAATTACATGGGGCAATTTGTGTGACACATTGTTGTATCAAGTGCCAGAATATTTTTAATATTTTTCTTTGCCTTACATTCATAATTAACTGATTCAGTTCATTCTAACTGATATTTAGAATCATGTTACTAAAATGTATGTATGTTTCTATCACACTAAACCTCAGTATGATGTACAGTTAAAATGTACCAATAAAAAGATATTAAAAAATAAAATTGTGCTTCAAATTCTTATCTTTACATCAAGGAAAAGAAGCCAGTATGCTGTATGTACTTACCACAAGTTAGTACATAAAATTAATCTGAAATAAAGGATATAATTATTCAAATGAAAATAGTCCTTGAAAAAGTGCTACCTACTTATAAAATATATGTATGACTCATTTTTATCAAAAACATATAATTAGATATAAAATGATATCAGCTATTTTATTGTACTCATGTATGTCAAAGTATGTTCCTGAAGAGTTTTGTGTGAATTGATATTTTTGCTAAATAAATTCTCATCTTTTAAATACTAGTAATAATATGCCACATTCTTACCTTCACCTTGAATTTAGAACTATAAGAGCTAAAGCAATTTTGCGCATATCTGTAGAGTTAAAAATGATGATTTTTATTTAAGTGGACTCTGCTAAATCATACCCCGAAACCCTAATCATCTTTCGAGTTAAAGATCTTTTATTTTATACTTTCTGCATATAAAGTAATATATAAATTGGAATGAAAATAAATATAATGAAAGTCCATTTGAATTATTGCACTAAATTTGTACACTTAAAAATAAGCCCTTTGTCAATAATCCTTTCATAGAAATTGCCTCAATTTGAATTTCAGTGCTCCATCTGTTCCCTCCTAGGAACCTGACAGGTCCAAAAAATAAACAAGTTTTACCCCAAAGTACAGGAGACAAAGAGGGAAAAGCTGGCGGAATTGCATAGGCATGCTTTGGCTGCTTTCTTCAGTTATTGTGCTCCTCCAGGGTCACACCCTGAGATGGTGTATTGATAGTTAAGAAAATGGTAAGTGAGGTATTTAGTACAGTTGTCTTTAGAACAGAGTATTGTGGCTATATTCATCTAGCCAGTCTAGGAATACTCTAGGAACTACTGCTGGGTAACCAGCTTATCACATCAATGCAATAAGGTATTTTCCTTCCTTCTTTCCTTCCTTCCTTCCTTCCTTCCTTCCTTCCTTCCTTCCTTCCTTCCTTCTTTCCTTCCTTCCCTCCCTTCCTCTCTCCCTCCCTCCCTTCTTTCTTTCTTTCCTAATGCAGCAGAAGAATGCACAAGACACTGCCAATACAGAGGCACAAGCCAAATAAACATATTAGAGAGCCAACTCAATTCCCCAGTGAAGGGCAGGAATAGAGAAAACTCACTATTTGAAAAGAAAGAAAGCCATGTACTTTCTCCCTGTGTTATTAGCATGAGCAAAGAAAAACTGAGTTTTACAATATGCTACAAAATGAGATGGTATTACCTAATCAAACTAGTAGACAAAGATGTCCCTTGAAGGATAACTAATTTTAGTTGACAATATATATGGAAAGTATAAACAAATTTTAAGAATAGTTTCTAATACCTAGAGTACTTATGTATATTGCTTTTACTATATGTTTGTTACTTATAATATTTATTTTTAATTGATCATTTGATCATTTCTTTTTTTTTTCTTTGTGGTACTGAGGATTGAACTCAGGGGCATTCTATCTCTGATCTACACCCCCAGCCCTATTTTTTTCTTCTTTATTTTGAAACAGGGTCTCACTACGATGTGGAGGGCCTCACTAGGTAGCTGAGGCTGGCCTCGAACCTGGATCCTCTTGTCTCAGCCTCCCAAATACTGGGATTACAAGCAGAGCAACCATGCCTGGCTTGGTCATTACTTCTTTATTCACATTATAATCATAATTTTGTGTATCTTAAATTTTAGAACCTAAAAATGATTGCATCAGATCAAGATAAATTATTTAATCGACTCAAGAGAGTTGCCATTTTAACAGAAAACTATAGCCAATATTAAAAGAAACTAAGTCGGGCGTGGTGGCGCACGCTTGTAATCCCAGCATTCGGGAGGCTGAGACCGGAGGATCCGGGTTCGCAGCCAGCCTCAGCTACCTAGTGAGGCACTCCGCAACTAAATGAGACCCTGTTTCAAAATAAAGAATAAAAAATAGGGCTGGGGGTATAGCTCGGAGGTAGAATGCCCCTGAGTTCAATCCCCAGTACTGCAAAAAAAAAAAAAAGAAACTAAATTTGTAAATAAAATTAATGGAATCTTTATTTGGATGTTTACAATTAGTATTCACTAAGTTTGTAAGGCAGAAGGAAGAATTAACTAGTTCTCTGCTCTACAGACATGTCTTTATTTTAACTTCAGCAGAAATATATGAATAATCATAGTGAATTGATAGATTTCAAATTCTTTCTGTAAACTGGAAAACTAAGAGTCTGAACATGAACAAGAAGATACAAGTGCACACAACACCTTTCAAGGAAGATGTCATGCTAAATATCTTTCTTTGTGTTGGCAGAAACTCAAATGCTGGGTGTATAAAATGGATTGCATTTTATATCCTTTCTCTATATAACAAAGTCACTTTTAGTAACAAACATGAAATAAGATGAATACTAATAATGCGAAAAAAATAGCCAGTAGGAATTCTTTTATGAATTCTTACATAATTAAATAATTATAAAATATAATAAATATTAGAGTACAAAAAGTAATAAATAAAGCTTAATTAAAATGAATATATTTTGATAGGCAATGTATATTAATAAAATGAATTAATAATAGCATGAAAATTTCTCTTTTCTATTTTTAACTTTTGCAAATTTGCTGATAACTTCAAATATTCATGTTTAATTAATAGAAAATGAGAATTTTAATCTAGAAAATGAGAACATATAATCTAAATACTATCCTTATTTTGTTTTTTTTCAAAATCTATTCCAGTGATTTTCAAATTTTAAACATGAAATCTGCAAATGGTCACAGAAAATTATTTTCGTTTATCTTGATACTTCCTCTGCTATTATTGCTTTCTTCAAACCTAGCGTTTAAATGCAAGAATATATTAACACCATGTAGCACATTCAAACTGTGCCTGAAAGTAGCTAGAATGATTCTGAACCAATATAAATTACTCTCGGAATGAACAGGTGTAGCTGTATCTTGTGGAGTAACTAGGTGTTATCCATGTTAACTTCCATACACATTCCAATATTTATTTTTAAAAAATAAGGCATAAAAATGGACTATTTTGAAGTTTACACTTTAAATATGAAAACTGCAATAACCACAGCAATTGTTTAGAAAGTAGGTGGAAAAAATTTTTTGTAAGAAAAATATCCTATAACAGACATAGTTTAGGATTGCTAGCATGAGGAGATTAATTTTTAGACAGCTCTAACTTGTTTTTAATTCTGGATAGACTATGCCTTCTCTTATTGCAAGTACCCTATCCTGGCTGCTCCCACCTCCTGCCCTTGGTATAGTAGTGGTGTTTATTATTCTTCAGTATTGACAATGATAACTAGGTGGCAGGAGATGGGAAAATGCTCCAAATTACAGTAATGTGCAAATCATCTTTTTTACTACTTTTATAACACATTTAAAGTAAAATCAAGAAACTATAGACACTCTTTAATTAATCTTCAAACATCCCTATCTTTTAGGTTTGAAACTGAGTAATACTGAATCTATATTATGGATTAATGAAAAAAAGTTACAGGAAAGTAAAGTAGGTTTTCTATGCCACACAACAAGCCATTGTTAAATCTGTATTGGATTCTGGGCTTCCAGCTCTGAAATCTATATTTCACTATTGCTTTCTCTCCACTTCACAAAATTCTACTATTTAAAAACATCTAATTTCATCCCTAAACTGACTCTCCATGAATAAAATTTCACAAAAACAAATTATTGGGGAATTTTTAGTGTAAAGAAAATTAGATAAACAATAATGATGAAAGACAATATTTAACTAACTGGCAGGTTGTGAATTAAAATGTCAGTAGATATAATTATCTACTGATCTACTGTGTTAGAGTCAATCAAACAATTAACTATATTGAGCACCTACTTTGTACTAAACAGTACAGTTGGTGCTGGTTAAACAGTTTTGAACAAAAAGTAGATTTCTTGCCTTCAAATAATTTGCAAATATGAGGGAGGAAGAGGTGGCAAGCATACATGGAAAATTTGATAAATAAGTTCAATGATTTTAATTACTAAATACTAGTATGCATAAAATAAATCATGTCATAGTTATGTGATATATGTAACTGGTTGCACTGGTTACTTGTCTAGGATGAAGAGGGCTATGTATTATTTATGTCATGAAAGGTAAACTAGGGTAACTACCCAGGGAATGACTGCTTCAAACAGAAGTAAGCAGGGGACTTGGGAGTGAATAAATACCCCAGAATAAGAAAGATACAGTAGCAGAGCCAGAAGCAAGGCAAGCCGAATCTTGTATTGAGTTAGGATTTTGTGTGAAGTGAAATAAAACACAATTTGAAGGTTTCAGGTAGAGGAATAAAATACTTGACCTTATGGATGAGAAAAGCCAGTAGCAGCATGGTAGACCATGGGCTAGGCGATCAGGAGAAAAGACAGGGAGCCTAGTTGGGAACTGCTTATGTAGTCCAGATAGGGCAAAATGGTGGCATGTCCCATCACTTTACAAGTGGAAATGGTGAGAGATGTTCAGATTAGGGTGTGTTTTAGAGATTCAGCCACCAGCACTTAATTGATAGTAAGAATGCAGGGCAAGAAGGAAGGAAAGAGTCAACAGGGTGCCTCCAGCCTTTTCCTGCATACTAGTGGCTGGTTGTTTCTCTTCTAAAACAAAACAAAACAACAACAACAACAACAAAAGGCTTGTGGAGGTTTAGAAGTCTAGTCTCCATGCAAGTGAAGACTTCACTGAGGCAGTAGGTATCGAGCCTGACTATCAGAGAAGGGATCTAGGCTTCATATCTCAGTTTGAAAATCCACAATGTGTGGCTTCCAGAGCATGAACTAAATGACTTCACCTGGGGAAAGAATACAGCAAGAGGGAAGATGACTGTCTTAGACATTGGAAATCTCATTGGTTAAGGCAATCCAGTAAAACTTAGAGAAACTAAAGAGAGACTTGAAATGAGATAGGCAGAAAACTGGATTAGTGTCAGGGCATGAAAGAGCAGAAAAGAAAAAAAATTCAAGAAAGAAATTTCATAATAAAATTCATAATTAAATTCATAATTAAAATTTCATAATTAAATTTCATAACAATAATAATAATTTATTAAAATTTGACAAAATATCTGTACGTGTTTATAAAGTATAATATGATGTTTAGATTCATGTTCATTTTAGACAGTGATCTACTCAGGGTAATTGGCATATTTATTACCTTAAACTTTTATAATTTTTTATGGTTAGTATGTTCAAAATCTTCTTTTTTTGTGGGGAGGGAGTGCTGGGGGTTGAGCCCACGGCCTCATGTATCTGAGACCATATTCTACCACTGAGCTATAGTCCCTGGCCCCCAGAATCTTCTAATATTTTTAGATAAATGATGAATTATTATTACTAATCATACTACTGGTGTTCCTCCTATCTAGATGTAACATCATAGGTGATTACTAATCCCTCCCATACCTCTATGTATCTGCTATTCTATTCCTGAATCAACTTTTTAAATTGCTGTCTAAAAGTGGAATAAGATGAAAATAGACAACTGTTCACTGATTTGGGCAAATTCTGAGCCACTTTCATTAAGAAACTTTGTTTTTAAGTGATGGGAACCAGAGCGAAATTAGAAGGAATTAAGGAGAGAATACAATGAGGGGAAGAAGATTCATACAGTATACACAACATTTGTTTTTTAGTACAGCCAATTGGGAGAGCAGATAAAAGGGAGTCTAATGGCAAATGGTGAGTTGTTTTCCTTTAAGGTGGATGATATTAAGTGTGTGCTGAAAAAAAATAATCTCTCTAAGGGTTCAAAATTGATGCTTAGAAGATAAAGAGGATGGCTGATATAATGAAACTTATTAGAAGAGAATAGATAATGTCTCCATGAGCTCAGGACTAGCCCCAGCTTCTATAACTGTAATAGGTGAAAAGACTGAGTGAGTGCAGGTGAGGTACAAAGCTAGACTTAATGCAATGGTGAATATTTTATAGGAATATTGAGAACTCATTTGAGATTTAGCCATGCCTATGAATGTTTCCAGTCAGTAAGGCTGTGCAATATTTTTAGTACTAGCTTGTAATAGGCAAAAGTTAAAACAATTGTCAGTGAAGGTTCTAACAGATAGGGAAATTAGAAAGTTAAATGTGCTTGAAAATGAATGTGGATGGTGATCAAGGAAGGAATCGAGGACTAAACAGGAAGATGGGACATGAGGGGGAAATAAGATCAGCATGGGCGGACATATTTCAATAGAAGGATTTCATGTGTAAATGAAGGCACTTGTATTCACATAACCATCTCAGAGGTAGAAACAAGAATCTAGTAAGTTAAAAAGTGTGTTAATGTGTCTGTGCATATATACATCACTAAAAGGTTGAGAGAAATGGGAGAGGAAAGAAAGTGAGGAGTGGAGGGAGGGAATTTAAAAGAGAAATACATTTATTCAATCACAGCCTGTAGTCAAACGTAAAGAACAATAGTCAAATATACTGAATTTCCAACCAAATTATTACTTACTGCAAATTCTCGGTAAAAGAGAAATAATGCGTAATTAAAACTGTGTTGAAAACTCTATGTATTTCATAAAATCTAGTAGTAAACACCTACCAGATAATCAAATAGAGTTCTGTTTAGGTAATAAATACATATGCACTTTTCTCAACTTTTTTTCCATCATAAAATGTCTTTCAAATATTTTTTCTATTGAAAACCTTGTATAAATATTGAAGAGTATGGATAGTATTTATTATTCACTTAGGAATATATTGTTCAAACAAACTTATATTGTATATTATTATATTGAATATGATAATTTTCAATAAAGCATATAGTAGCTTCTGGTTTTAAAGTCTGGGAGATGTCAGCCCCTCAATGCCTGTTCCATTTTCTACTGAGTCACCAATCAATCTGGGATACTGCAGTGGGGCTATTTGAATTTCACTGAATAATTATTCAAATAAGATACAGGGCAGGCTCCAGATCAAAGGAACCTGACTTTGAATTTCTACTTCCTTATTTTTTATATGTAACACTATCCTAAAGTTCCAGTTTCCTCACCTGAAAAACCATTATTAAACAATATCTGTGCTTATAATGATGTACAAAAACTAAATTAGATATTCTATATTAAGTCCTTAGCTCAACCTATATTGGTAGATGCTAAAACACAAAATTATGGGCATCTACTCACACTGCAGAGGCATGACTTTAAAGTTGGTCACAGCTCTTAGTCTTTTTTCAGATCACAAAAATAATACACAAAAAGCAAAGTTACAAGAACAAGACATTATCCAGAATAGCACTCACACTATTGAACAAGAAGAACAATGCTGTTTACTTATACTGCCTGACTTAAGACTTACTACATCGCTATAATAATCAAGGCAATGTGGTATTAGCAAAATAATAGACAAAGAAATCAGTGAATAGAGAAGCACAGATATACATCAACTGACACTTCACAAAAGAGTAAAGGTCAGGCAATAATAAAGAAGCAAAAATAATCTTTTAAATAAATAATGCTGAACAGCTACATGCAACAAAGTATACTTTAAATGTTTACAGATATTTTTTCTAAGAAAGTTTTGATGACTTTGATGACCAAGAGTGTAACTATACAAGTATGAAAAAGTTGACGGATGAAATTTTCTTATCTCAATTTTTACAAATTTTGAATCTGAAAACTTACATCCACTGAATAAGACACTAACTATATACATTTTGTCAAACTAAGAAATTACTGCTGTTAATTTTATTTGGCCCCTCTTCCTGTTAGAGCACATTGATTATTACATTATCATCATAGTGCACCAATGCACTATAATAAAATAATTTTCTCTTTAAGCTTAATAACTAAAACGCTTCATGTAAAAGCTTCATTTTATGTGTTTTTTTTGCATGTGCTTGCCTTATGTGTGTGTGTTTGTTAACTGTCTGTCTTCATGGATTCAAAGTAGATACTCAGAATACTTGTAATCTTGTAAAACTAGACACAGCATTTTAAATGTTTATCGTTAGAACATGCCCAGTGGCAGATGGTGGCATGCCATTTTAGAGCCACCTAGAGGCACAAAAATTGTCCCATGTTTTTCATTTTGGCAGATGCACATGCTCCTTTGGCAAACTTCAGAAAACAACGAAAAGACTTACACCTTCAAAACAGATTGTATTTATGGAAGGATGTGTGCACTTCAACAGTGGTGGTGCTAGGGATTTGAGAACCAATACAATCAAATGCATACTGCAGTTGGCATTAAACTTTGGATATGAAATTAGCTAAACTGCTTTACTGTGTATTCTGTATTCGCTCTTACAGAATTTTAATAAACCTTAAGTAACTGTTTTCAGAGCAGTATTCAAATGAATTTTAATGAATTCACGCATTCTGAATAACTTATTTTAAAAATAAATTAAAGGTCAAATTTCATATCAAACTCAATACTCATTGATAGCTTTTTTTAAAGGATTCATATGTTTTAATTTAACATATTGGTACTTAGAGAATCTAGTAATTACTTCATTTGAAATCCATATGTGGATATAATTTTTAAAAGTTAGTGCAGTCATCAAATTTCCATATAATTTCCCAATTTTATAATTCCCATCTTCATACTTTCAAAAGAAAGGCCTTCATGTCACTTCTCTGCTCTTTCTAGATCTCTACTTTTTCATTAGAGCAAGAAACTGTAAATATTCAACCAAAAGAAATTCTTTCAAATTTGGAATAATTTTTAATGCCAAATAAAGGGGATGAGCAGGAGGCTGTATTTTGTCAAATAACATTAACTAATGAGTTAAAACATTTAGATGGCTTAGATGAGGATAATATAAAAGTTTTGTGCAAAAGGCCAGATAATTAATATTTTAGGTTTTGGTGTCACCCAGGCTCTGTGGCAACCCTTTGACTCTCCCACCATTGCAGTGTCAAGGCAGTCACTTGTAATGCATAAATGAAGGGACACAGTTGTGTACTTTCCTGATCTCCCCTGGCTTCTTGGATCCATACATGAATTGGATTTCTCCAAACCTGGCTTGCCCAGGTAGGTGCTACATTTTTCTGACCCTTATTTAAAACTCACTACTCCTCTTACTTCTTTCTGGGCTTGTTAGGTGCCTAATTGGCTAAAATGGTGAGTTTAGATGAGGAAGGAATAAAAGAAAAGCTTAAAAACTCTAACTTGAATTTTAATCATTTTCTTTCCATTACAAAAGCAATAAAATGGATTGTAGCAAATCTCAAAATTACAGAAATATATAAAGGGACACTCCAAATTTTCCAGAAGTAAGTATTGCTATTATCCATAGAAAAATTGCAAAATAAATTTTAAATTTTGATCTTCTGCACATGCTATTTATATTATTTGTTCACCTGTAATTTTATGATAAACTCATGTTATTAAATATCCATTTGTAACCTCACTACATATCCACACTTATATGGATGTTTAAGTAATTATATCTTTTGAATAATTCTATAAGTGAAGGAAATGAGATGAGAGGATGAACAAAATATTTAAAGCAATGTGGCAGTTTTGGAAACCCTAGAGTGCAGGAGTCTTAGTCCACCCCCTTACGTGCTGTTTTTATTTCAGGAGAATATCAAGATATTATGGAAACTTCACTAAACGAAAGAGAGTAGGAGAAAAAACATCTGTATGAGGTTAGTGCAGAAGTCAGTTTCCAATAAGGAATATGCTGCGGCAACTCACAAATCTTGCAGAAGGAATTCTTCCATATTTAGACTACACTAAAGATCAGGAATAAAGGCAAAATCAAGGTTTATGTTGCTAATGTGGAGCCTAGACACTCCAAAATAAATTTAAAAATATCTCCACAGTACGGGTAATCCTTTTTAAGATGAGTTGTAGGGAGATGGGCTGAAAGTTAATACCTATAAAAAGTAAT
>PVLC010027745.1:0-21595 GCA_004027655.1 Graphiurus murinus
GTAATCCCAGCATTCGGGAGGCTGAGTCCGGAGGATCCAGGTTCGCGGCCAGCTTCAGCTACTTAGTGAGGCACTCCGCAACCTAGTGAGACCCGGTTTCAAAATAAAGAATAAAAAATAGGGCTGGGGGTATAGCTTGGAGGTAGAATGCCCCTGAGTTCAATCCCCAGTACCGCAAAAAAAAAAAAAAAAAAAAAAAGAAATAATCAAGATTAAATCAATAGGACTAGAACACCAGATCATGAATTGAGACAGTCAACAGAATCACTAATATAAATAAGGTTTAAAGTTTCTTTTACTTATTTCAGGTATTCTACTACTGAATTTCTCTTCACTTTTAGGAGTAACTTTTAAAAAGTTACAATTACAAAAATAATGCACATTTCCCTGCAGAAGTTTCAGAGCATATAGAAAAACAAAAGTAATATAAAATACCCATAATCTCAACCACCCCAAGATGACCATGGCTAGCACTTTGGTGTCTACCTTTTCTTTCTTTTTTTTTTTTTTTTTTTTCGGTACTGGGGATGGAACCTGGGGGCATTCTACCTCTGAGCTACAGCCCCAGCCCTATTTTTTATTCTTTATTTTGAAACAGGGTCTCACTAAGTTGCGGAGGACCTCACTAAGCAACTGAGGCTGGCCATGAACCCGGATCCTCTGGTCTCAGCCTCCCAAATGCTGGGATAACAAGCTTGGTGTCTGCCTTTTCAAACTTTAATTTAGATATGTATGTTTTTATTTTTCAAGATTGTCAATTTATCATTCAGTTTATTTCCTGTTTAAAATCTAGATTGAGAGCCGGGCATGGTGGCACACACTTGTAATCCCAGCATTTGGGAGGCTGAGACCAGAGGATCCGGGTTCGCAGCCAGCCTCAGCTACCCAGTGAGGCACTCCGCAATTTAGTGAGACCCTGTTTCAAAATAAAGAATAAAAAATAGGGCTGGGGGTATAGCCTGGAGGTAGAATGCCCCTGGGTTCAATCCCCAGTACCACACATACACACAAAAAAATCTAGATTGAATTAATTTCCCTATTTTCCAGAGTAAAAACTAATAGAAATGTGTCACAGTATTTTCTACAGAAAGAGTGAGGTATAGTCATAATGAGAGCTGCATCTTTACTCAGGGGGCACTTAGCCTGTGTAGGGCTTGCTCTAAGAATGTTACATGCATTAGCTCCTTTAGTCCTCATAATAACCCCCTCTTTTAAAAAATCCCTACATTATCTCAAAGAATTTGAAGCTCCAAGAAACTCAGTAACTACAAAATGTACTAATTAAAAAATGAAGAAGACAGATTTGAAACTAAACAGTTTGACTTCAGCCTTCACTCTTAACTACCATGCTATAATGAATACATACATACACGTATGTATATATACGTGTATGTATGTATTTAACAGGGATTGTAGCTAAAACAAGAATGTAAGAAACATTCTGGAAGACAAACTCTAATTTTTTATTCTCACATCAGAGTATAAAATTTTCTCTTAACTTGGTTGATATAATTGAATCAATCTAAATCTCGAGATAACAGAACTCAGAGTGACAACGCTTGGTTAAATGAGCATTTTTTCCATACCTGAGAGTCCAAATCCTCTCCTTTCATACAGAAATTGGCATCAATGACATTCAGACCCACCAAAAGGCCAGCAATTATAGCTCCTTCTTCTTCCATCATGAGGGCATTGGGTTCATAGAATTCACTATAAGAGAAATACATTATAATAAAAACTTAAAAATCCAGTGATACAATAATGAAGCAAATAGAAAAATGTTTGCCTCATGGTTGAATATGGTTATCTGTGATAGTAGTAAAAATTTTAAAAATAAAAGCTTTAATAAATACTTTTAGACAACAGATGCATGAATAGACTCTTTAGATAACAAGTAGCTGGGATGAAAGAAATGCGATTAGAATGATACTGTGATTGAGGTGAGCGAGTATTAAGACTTTTCTGATGCATTTGTATTTGTGATACGCCATGGGATAATTGTGTAAATGTGTGTGTGTGTGTGTGTGTGTGTGTGTGTGTGTATGTGTATGATACTGGGGATTGAACCCAGGGGTGTTCTACCTCTGAGCTACAACCCCAAGCCCTTTTTCTTTTATTTTGAAACAGGATCCCTCTAAGTTATTGAGTGTTGGCCTGGAACCTGTGATTCTCCTGTCTCAGCTTCCTAAGTACTGGGATTTCAAGGGTGTGCCCAGCTTCTGTGGGATAATTTTGCAATCATTTAAGCAATTTAAAAGTTTGTTTAAGTCAGACGTGGTGGCACATACTTGTAATCCCAGTACTTGGGAAGCTGAGACAGGAGGATCACAGGTTCGGGGCCAGTCTTAGTGAGGCCTGCAATAGTGAGACTCTGTTTTAAAATAAAGAATAAAATAGGGCTCTGGGTGTAGTTTGGAGGTAGAACGCCCCTGGGTTCAATCCCCTGTACGCCCCCTACACACACACATAAACACACACAAAGTTTGTTAAAAAAAAAAAAAAAAGTTTGGTTTGTTCTTAAGAAATTTGCTATTTTTTTTTCAGTTTTTCCGTATAAAAGGTATGATGTTTTTTAAAAAAAATTTGCTATTTAAAGTTGGGCATTGTGGCGCATGCTTGTAATCCCAGTACTTGAGAGGCTGCAACAGGAGGATTTCAGGTTCACGGCCAGCCTCAGCTACTTAGTGAGGCCCTCCACAACTTCCTGAGACCCTGTTTCAAAATAAAGAATAAAAAATAGAGCTGAGCGTGGTGGTGCACGTTTGTAATCCCAGTACTCGGGAGGCTGAGACCAGAGGATCACAGGTTCGAGGACATCCTCAGCAAGCAGTGAGACTCTCATCAACCTAGTGAGACCCTGTTTCCAAATAAGAAATAAAAAATCGGCCTGGGGGTGTAGCTCAAAGGTACAATGCTTCTGGGTTCAATCCTCAGTACCACACACACACAAAAAGAATAAAAAATAGGTCTGGGGGTGAAGCTTGGAGGAAGAATGCCCTGGGTTCAATCCCCAGTACTAAAAAAAAAAAAAAATTACCATTTAAATTTTATGCTTTATTTTTCATTTTATTTAAACACAATATACTTTTAATAAAATGAATAAACATCTTAAAAATGGGAACTGTTGAATTACACATATTAACTCCGACTAATTAGCAAAAGTTGCCTAATAAATAATAGCATAACAGGTTGAAGATAGCCAGGCGTGGTGGTGCATGCTTGTAACTCCAGTACTTGGGAGGCTGAGACAGGAGGATAGCAGTTGCTGGGGTCCAGCCTCAGCAACTTAGTGGGACCCTATTTAAAACTAAAAAAATAAATAAAATAGGTCTGGGAGTGTAGCTCAGAGGTAGAATGCCCCTGAGTTCAATCCACAGTACCATAAAACAACAACAACAAAACCAATAGGTTGAAGATGATTTAAAAATTTTAAAAAATTGTTTAGCAAAATCAACTTTTATTACAGGGAAAAAAATAGAAGAAGCAGAAGCCACACCCAAGAAGCCTTATAATTCCATCTACTAATAACCTGTTAAGACTGATATACAACATTTCAAATAATTTATGGAGACATATTTTGAGGAGACACTAAAAAGGGACTGTACCATAACAATTAACTTGAAAATTATTTTTGGCTGAACAGTTTCTCTGTTTCAATAAACAATGTTCTACAACTTTGTTTATACTGGTTTTATAACATCACACTATAGATGTATTATGTACTTACTTGGCCCCAACTGTCTTTTCTTTAGCTAACCCCTTTCTGTAACAGGTTGTTTTGAGCTTTTATCACTAATAATCCACAGGGATTATTTTGTTATCCCACTCTAATCCACTGAGAAGTTTTTTTGTGCTATATTTTAATTTAATGCCACATGACAATTTCATATTAAGCCTGGGAACAAGCTATGATGTCAAAAAGCTCTCCTGTTTTCTGGAGGTGTTAAGTTTTGGCATGCCCTGCAAAGGACAACATATGCCACAGTGACAGAAAACACATAGCATGAAACATCTATTGAAACAACATGTCTGTGAACTGTAGCAGAATGTATTAGTGAACTTGTTATGAGTCAATAAAGAAACCTTTGTATGATGTAGAACATACCAAGGAAAGAAGAAAGTTCATGAAGGAGGTACTCATACCTGAGAAGTTCCTTCTTATTGATTAAGGCTTTCATATATTCTGAAAGTTTCTTTTGCATTAATGCCAAACGAAGCCAGGCTCTTCCTCTGCCTACTGGTGTCCTACAGGAATACAGAAATACAGTGACTAAAAACACAAGTAACAGAGGCAGGGAGCACAGTGGAGAAGATTCAGTTGCTCTTGACAGTGTAACAAGCATGCTGAGGAGCTCCTCACAACCAGTCCCAATACATCCCAATGCAGGGAATTCTACATTGCATAGACCCAGGGGTGTGTTTGGGACAAATTATCTTGTAAAGCTTTAGTAACTGAATGTGACTGCAGTGTGAAGACAAAACCTCTGGGAAGCTCAACTCAAAATGTTCTATCAGATTAGTATTGATAAATACTCCTAAATTTAGTATAGATTTGTAAATACTCAAATAGTAATGTGGATACAGATAATTTAAGCCTCTACCTGATTAAATTAAACAAACCTCATTGCAGAGGATGATCACTATTCCTTTTCAAGTTCTAAGGCAGGTTGTAGGTACTGGTTCCTGAGATTCACTTGAAAATTGTTTTAATCTTGGCTCTTGAACTCCATTGAATCCCCGCCCCCCCAGTCAAGTTGGCATGGCGCTGCCCTAGACTGAATTTGAGACTCAATGATTGTCACAAGTGCTTTTTATTTATTCATTTTTTTGTGTGGTATTAGGAATTGGACCCGGGGCATTCTACCTCTGAGTGATATCTCCAGCCCTTTTTATTTTGAAAGAGGGTATCAATAAGTTGCAGACAGACTAAGTTGCTAAGGCTATAGCCTTGAACCTATGATCCTCCTGTTTCATCTTCTCAAGTACTGGGATTACTAGTGTGCACCACCATTCCAAGCCACAAGTGTTTTGTTTTGGGTTTGTGTGTGTGTGTGTGTGTGTGTGTGTGTGTGTGTGTGGTACTGGGGATTGAATCCAGAGGCATTCTACCTCCAAGCTACACCTGGAGCCCTATTTTATTCTTTATTTTGAAACAGGGTCTCACTAAGTTGCAGAGGGCCTTACAAGTTGCTGAGGCTGGCAGTGAACTTGTGATCCTCCTGTCACAGCCTCCTAATTACTAGTATTGCAAGGGCGGGCCACCACACCTGACTCAAGTGCTTTAATTAATGGAAAAAAAAAAAAAAAAAAAAGAGCAGGGCCTGGTAATCCATGCTTGTAATCCCAGTACTTGGGAGGCTGAGACAGGAGGATTGCAGGTTCAAGACCAGCCTCAGCAATTCAGTTAGGCCCTCCACAGCTTAGCCAGACCCTATTTCAAAATAAAATTGGAGCCAGGCGTGGTGGTGCACGCTTGTAATCTCAGTACTTGGGAGGCTGAGACCGGAGGATCCGGGCTCATGGCTAGCCTCAGCTACTTAGGCCTTCTGCAACTTAGTCAGACTCTGTTTCAAAATAAAGAATAAAATAGGGCTGGAGGGTGTAGCTCGGAGGTAGAATTCCCCTGAGATCAATCCCCAGTACTGCAAAAATAAAGTAAATAAATAAATAAATGAAGGAATAAATAAAATTGGGTTGGGGGTGTAGCTCAGAGGTAGAATGCTCCTGGGTTCAATCCCCAGTACCACACACACACACACACACAAAAAGATGTCGGCCTGGGGATGTGGTTCAGTGGTAGAGTGCTTGTCTAGCATGTGTGAGGCTCTGGGTTCAATCACACTACTCAAGAAAAAAAGGTGTGTTTTTTGTTTGCTTTTTATATTGGGATTGGACGTAGGGGCATTTTACCTCAGAGCTACACCCCTGGCCCTATTTATTTTTCTTTTGACCCAGGGTCCCACTAGGTTGCTGACAGCCTGGCAAAATTGCTGAGGCTGACCTCAAACCTGAGATCCTCCTGTCTCAGCCTCCCAAGTACTGAGATTACAGGTACGCACCACCATGCCAGGCTAAACTTTGGTATTCTTAACATGAAGCCAACCACTTTTAAATCACTTTTCTTAAAATTCTATGTATCAGTTCTCTCATGACAGTGTCTACTCATAACACCACTATGCATCAAATTATTCAAAGCAGTATGGACACTATTTTCAGTTTATCATTCTTCAAAGAGAAAATAAGAATGTTGTTCTTAGGAGCCGGGTGTGGTGGCGCACGTTTGTAATCCCAGCATTCGGGAGGATGAGACTGGAGGATCAGGGTTCGAGGCCAGCCTCAGCTACCTAGTGAGGCACTCGCAACTTAGTGAAACTCTGTTTCAAAATAAAGAATAAAAAATAGGCCTGGGGGTGTAGCTTGGAGGTAGAATGCCTCTGAGTTCAATCCCCAGTACTGCAAAAAAAAAAAAAAAAAAAAAAAAAAAAGAATTTTGTTCTTAAGAAACAGAATTCAACTTTAGACTTACTTGAGTCCTGGAAGATCTTTAACACTTGCTGTTATCTCTGCAGCTTCTGGAACAAGTTTTTCTACCAGCTCAAGAGGCCCCCAGAAGGATTTATTTTGTCCAAGAAACGTTTTCTTGGCTAAGGCAACAAAAACAAAGCCATATTTTACTATTCTTTACAGTATAAATATTACCTCACCACACACACATATACTTCTCCCCATCCATTTGATGGTCCTTTTCAGGGATCCAATCCTAGGTTATTAGACAATTTGAAAATTATTTATGCTTTCAGAACACATAAAATTTTATGAAAATAAAAAATTCTCTACTTCCCAAGTCCTAGTCCTTCCATTTTCAAAAAGAATATGTGGCCTACCCTTATAATAAAACATTTTAATAATTTAGGACTTAAAACATAATAATAATAATAATAATAATAATAATAATAATAATAATAATGAGTTTAGTGAAAACAGCCCAGTGGAAAAGACTGTTTCTCAAATTGAATACTGAGAAGGGAAGAAGAATAAGTCCAGGTCCTGCCTCAAAAGCTTTTGGTTGGTAGGGGCAGAGGTGCATGCCTGTAATCCCAGTACTCAGAAAGTTAAGACAGGAGAATTCCATGTTCAAGGACAACCTTAGCAACTTATTAAGATTCTCAGTAATTTAGGGAGGTCTTGTTTCAAAATAAAAAGGGCTGTGGGTACATACAGCTCAGAGGTAGAATGCCCCTGGGTTCAATTTTTTCTAAAAAGAAAAAAAAAAGGTAGAAAAAGGTTTTAGTTAAGTGGGAAGAGCAATGAGCCAGGAGACCTGAGTTTCAGCATCTGCTTTGCCCTTCTCACTGTGTGACCTGACCCTGGGCAAGTTGTGTCCCATTACAGGTAGGCCTATTTTACCTTTTTTTTTCTTAATATACTTTTATTGATGCATTATGGTCACATCATAATGTATATCATGTTGACACTGATGTACATGCACACAGCACTTGGTGCTCCCTCCACCTCCCATCTCCCTCCCTCCCATAGAGAGTACTAAGACTGATATTGGGATTTTCACTGTTTCGCCTTTCAATTGGATGGAACTATTGGCTTTAATTACTTGTTGTTGTTGTACTAGGGATGGAACCTAGGGGCCTTCTACCTCTGGGCTACATCTCAGCCCTATTTTATTTTATTTTTTTGTGGTACTGGGGATTGAACTCAGGGGTATTCTACCTCCGAGCTACACCCCCAGCCCTATTTTTTATTCTTTATTTTGAAACAGGGTCTCACTAAGTTGCAGAGTGCCTCACTAGGTAGCTGAGGCTGGCCTCGAACCAGGATCCTCCGGTCTCAGCCTCCCGAATGCTGGGATTACAAGTGTGTGCCACCACGCCCGGCTCCTATTTTATATTTTACCTGCAAACAGGGTCTTGCTAAGTTGCTAAGAGCCTAAGTTGCTGATGCTTGCTTTGAATCTGTGATTCTTCTGTCTCAACTTTCCAAGCACTAGGATTACAGACATGTACTACCATGCCTGGCATGGCTTTAATTACTTATAATGGCCCTTTTACCTCTGACATTTATGATCTGTATTTTTTTAAGCCCTGTAAATCCTTTAAGTCAACCATACCCTGCTCCCATACAGGTTGTATTCAAATGGATTCATACTATTAATTCAAGCCTCTTATTCTGTGGCTTCACAAAGAATGCTTTCTTTTTGACTATGTATTGCTAGGAAGCAGCTGCATGCACATTTGAATTCTGAGGTTACAGCCCACCTTTCAAGCCATGTTTCAGACAGTGTTCCATCACCACAAAGAATTGTTGCAGTGGTGCATAGTCAGAGTCTAGAGTCCTCCCCAGGTTCAGAGCGGATTCAATCAAGCCCTTGATACTCAGCTTGGCCATGTTCATCAGGTTCATACGTTCATTAGCCATGAGATAATTCGGATCTGCAGCCAAAGAGGGAGAGGATGAAGCCTGGTTACTGGGAAATAGTACATTGTAAAACTTCTGCATAATTTTACCATGTTGACATTTGCACTGATGATAGAAAAACAATAGTAGGTAAGACTGTTGGTGACTTGTAAGGGAACAAGGAAGTGGCACTATACTATACTACTTGTTTTTTTCTTCTTGGCCATGTAATTGCTGTGAAAAAAAGATGTCAGTTTCCCTTAACAACAACCTTGATGAAGCAGTGAAGTCAATGATCTTATTAACTCTTAAGCCTTAAGTACAGCCTTTTTGTATTCTCACAGCATGTCTGCCACCACCTGTCTGGGCACCTATCATAGCTCACTACTGTGCCACCATCGCACTGCTCTCTCTGCTTCACTCTCGTCTGCTCTTCATTCTTCAGTTTATGAAGTACTCAAAAATAAAGCCAATGTAGGAAAAAAGGATAAAGTGTTTAAACAAACCTTCCAAACATATTGCTTTATTAGTATAATGTGGCACTAGAACTTATCTAGGCACTCACCACTTCATGCATTGGAGCTGACCTTCTTCAAAGCACTGCACAGAGAAGGAAGATACTGAGAAAGTGAAGCATCAACTCTCTGTCCCTGGATAAGCCACATCACATTCTATGCTTATCAAATAGCTGTCACTGGTCCCTGGGCACAGCTACTCATCAGTGACAAAGCGAGTTCAGATCCCATCTGTCCAACTCCAAACCCTGGGCTCTTGAGCACACTACAGTTTATATAAATGAATTGATGACTCCAGAAAATGTTTATGCTGTCTTCCAGATAATTCTTTTTACATGATTGCCTTATTTACTTTTTTCTTAGGGCTATCATTTAAGTATTCTCCTTTTTAGTTGTGGTGCTGGGGATTGAACCCAGGGCCTTGTGCATGCTAGGCAGGTGCTCTACCATTGAGCTGCAGCCCGAGCTCCTATTCTCCTTTTTAGTCACTGAAGCAGGCCCATAATAACTAAGTGGTCCAAGGTCAAATAGTTCATAAGTGGCAATATTTGGACTTGGATGTGTGTGTGTGTGTGTGTGTGTACGTGTGCGTGTGTGTGTGTGTGTGTGTGTATGTGGCACTGGGGATTGAACCCAAGGGTATTCTACCTCCAATCTATACTCCCAGCCCTTTTTTTATTTTTTGTTTTGAAACAGTGTCTCACTAGGTTGCTGAGGCTGGTCTCAAACCTGTGATCTTCCTGTTTAGCCTCCTGAACACTGGGATTACAGGCATACACCACCACATCTGGCTGGACTTGGACTTGACATGAAAGCTGACATTCTTTCTATTATGCCATGTATATCTTCCCAAACATCAAGCATATCAATTTTCTATTAAAAACTTTAAAAGGCTTAGAGCTCTCTGAAACATTTCATCTCTTCTTAGGAAGAGTAAAGCAGCAATAATACTATGCTTTCAGCCAGGTGTGGTGGCACATGCTTGTAATCCCAGCATTTGGGAAGCTGAGACTGGAGGATCCAGGTTCTCGGTCAGCTTCAGCTACTTAGTGAGGCACTCCGCAACTCAGTGAGACCCTGTTTCAAAATAAAGAATAAGCCGGGCGTGGTGGCGCACGCTTGTAATCCCAGCATTTGGGAGGCTGAGACCGGAGGAATCCGGGTTCGCGGCCAGCCTCAGCTACCTAGTGAGGCCCTCCGCAACTTAGTGAGACTCGGTTTCAAAATAAAGAATAAAAAATAGGGCTGGGGGCGTAGCTCGAAGGTAGAATGCCCCTGAGTTCAATCCCCAGTACCACAAAAAAATAAAAAAAATAAAATAAAAAAAAAGAATAAAAAATAAGGCTGGGGGTATAGCTTGGAGGTAGAATGCCCCTGAGTTCAATTTCCAATACCGCAAAACAAAAAACAAACAAACAAACAAAAACTATGCTTCCATAATTACAGATACAATCCAGTTAGCAAAAAACAGAGACTATTTTATGAAAATTATCCTAAGTAATTTTTTTCATTTATATCTGCTTTCATGGTTACATAATTAGAGTCAAATGGTCAAATTCTAAACTAATTTTCTCCATTAAATTTAAGAACTTACAAATTTACAGTTCTAACTACACAAATCCGGGTTTGTTGTAGTGTTCTATTGGGTAATATTTTTCAAGAAATACTTTATATGAAAGTCAGTATCGGCCGGGCATGGTGGTGCATGCTTATAATCCCAGTACTTGGGAGGTTGAGATCGGAGGATCCAGGTTCACGGCCAGTCTCAGCTACTTAGTGAGGCCCTCTGCAACTTAGTGAGACCCTGTTTCAAAATAAAGAATAAAAAATAGGGCTGGGGATGTAGCTTGGAGGTAGAATGTCCCTGGGTTCAATCCCCAGTACTGCAAAAAAAGAAAAAAAAAAGGCAGTATTGCTCTGCATTACTATTAATTATTTCTTGTGCATCAACAAATGTTTTAGAACTATGCTTCCAAGGCCGCTCTCTGTATTCATGGTAGATCAACTGGTCAAGGATATCATAAAGGGCTGGTGCAGCTTAGTGGCACAGTGCTGTTTAATATGCATTAAGGCTTGGACTTTTCCTCAGAACCCAAACCAAAAAAAGGTAAAATAAGCTCACAGTGAAATACACAAAAACTATATCCTCTGAAAGACAGATATGAAGAATAACTTTATCAAATATTAATTTCTATGTATTACCAGTACTTCGGTATTCTCCAGTGTTTCTGACCTCGTTCAATCACTGGAGTGTGTGGGTGTGAACATCTGAGAAGAGCTAGGGCACTCTCCACTTAACCACTCCTAACAAGTGGCAGGAGACTGCTGTAGGACTTGGACAACTCCCTGACCATAAGGCACATTTGCTGTGCTTGAAACCTGTAAGCCATTCATTCAGGAGCTAATTAGCAAAAGTGAACAATGCTGCTAGTCACAGTTTACAACCTGATTCTAATCTAGTGAGAATTAGTCCCATGGGGAGAGCTAGGCATGAAGTTAAAAAAAAATCATGCTTTGAGAGGTTTTTCCAGAAGTAGTGATACATTTATACCAAACCTCTATACTGTCTCATCTTGTTTTTATAATCAGCAGCAAAAATGTTTAAGACACTCTACCAGCTGCTGTGTGCATGTGTGTCATTATCACTACTAACTTCATTATGATGTGAAATTATAGTGCAGTAATAAAAGTATAAAAAAAATCAAGACACCTGGTTGGGTCTGGGGCATATGGGCTACAGAAAGATTAACTAGTACTTATTGATATTAAATTCTTGACACCTTGTACCACTAATAGGGTGTTAGAACCTATTTAAATGAATTTGCACCAAATACAAACAATCCACCCATTCTTTATAAAATACTATACTCAACTTTGATATTAGGGACATTTTGAGCTAGATAATTCTTTTTCAGGGGGCCTGTTCTGTGAATTAAGTTTCACAGAATCTCTGTCCTTTACCCACCAGATGTCAGTAGTATCCTCCATTTATAACAACCAAAATGTCTCCAATATTACCAAATATCCAATAGACCTCCTCCCTATTAAGAGCTACTACTCTAAACAAACAATAGCCAAACAAAATTCAGCCTGCTCTATTAGACATAAGAGCTTAAAAAGAATGTACTTCTCATTGCTAACATGAAAGTTAAATTAGTATCATTTAATACTTATTATTAACACTTTTGGGTTGAATAGTATATAAAAATGATGATTAAAAATAACCTCAATTACCTTTCCTAGTTAGTATTAAAACTACTGAAAATAACTAGTATCTAAGATGAATTGTTTCTCTCACTTTGTAATGTTGGCTACTAGTAATAAACTGTTAATAATGAATGAATATAAACCAGGTGTTTGGGCACACACTTGTAATCCTAGTATTTGGGAGGCTGAGACAGGAGGACAGCAGGTTTGCAGTCAGCCTCAGCAATTTGTGAGGCCCTCCACAACTTAGTGAGATAATGTTTCAAAATAAAGACTAAAATAGGGCTGAGGGTGTAGCTCAGAAGTAGAATTCCCCTGGGTTCAATCTCTAGTACCACATACACAAAAAGAATGAATATATTAACTTGATTTGTCATGAAATAAGAATATTTTCTGTTTAAGCTGTTTTTTATCTTAAATTGCATTCGATTCTGCAGAACTAACCTATGCTATAAAAAGGGCTGGACTGACAATGTGTGTGTGTGTGGTGGGGGGTACTGGGGATTGAACTCAGAGGCATTCTACCTTCAAGCTACAACCTCAGTCCAATTTTACTTCTTATTTGGAAACAAGGTCTCACTAGATTGATGTGATTGTTTCTACTTGCTGAGGCTGTCCTCGAACCTGTGATCTTCCTGTCTCAGCCTCCTAAGTATTGGGCTTACAGGTGTGTGCCACCTCGCTCAGTCTGCAATGACATTTAATGAGAGCACAGAGGGACTTCTAAGGGGCAGATAATAAAGTTCTGTCATGGATATAGGTGATGGCTATTTGAGAGTGTGGAGTATATGAAAATTTACTTACGTGATCTTTTTTGTATATTTTGTACTTCAACTACAAAAATTAAAAAAGGAAGATTTTGCCACATTGTATAGGTCAGAAAGTGTTTTTTTTTTAATGCATAATTTTAGCAGGGTATGGTGGTGCATGCCCATAATTCCAGAATGTGGGAGGCTGAGATAGGAGGATTACAGGTTCAAGGCCAGCATCAGCAATTTAGAAAGAACCTGTTTCAAAGTAAAAAAATAAAAAGGCCAGGGGTTGTATTTCAGAGGTAGAATGCCTGAGTTTAATCCTTCAGTACAAAAAAAAAAAAAAAAAAAGCAAAAGCATAATTTTTTGGCTAGGGTATATAGCTCATCAGTAGAGTGCTTGACTAGCATGTACACAAGTCCGGGCTTGATCCCTAGCACCACCAAAAACAAAACAAAACAAAAAAAGTGTGATTTTCACAATGTCAATAGTCATATTTTTCCTATAATAAAAATTTCACAGTGCAAACATTTAACACTATTATTCCAACACTGAACTCTCAATTAACTATATTTTTTTCAATAAATAGTGAGCAGCTAATGCATGTTAGATACTGTATTTAATGCTAGGTGTACAGAAGTAACAGGCCTAGATCTTGCCATTAAAGTGCTTACTTACTGTTTATCAAACTTGGTCTGGAGAACAGATCAGGATAGTGCACAGTGAACACTTAAAATACTAAGATAAAAATTATCATCTTTCGAGCCGGGCGTGGTGGCGCATGCTTGTAATCCCAGCATTCGGGAGGCTGAGACCGGAGGATCCGGGTTCGCGGCCAGCCTCAGCTACCTAGTGAGGCACTCCGCAACTTAGTGAGACTCGGTTTCAAAATAAAGAATAAAAAAAATAGGGCTGGGGGTATAGCTCGGAGGTAGAATGCCCCTGAGTTCAGTCCCCAGTACCGCAAAAAAAAAAAAAAAAAAAAAATTATCATCTTTGGCAAAGATCAATTTTATTCCAGGACAAATAATTTAAAGTGTTTTACATTAAATAAAATATATCTACCTATTCCATGAAATCAAATGTGAATTTTCCTTTTTTTTTTTTTTTTGCGTGTGTGGTACTGGGTATTGAATCTGGGGATAGTCTACCTCTGAGCTACATCCTGGCCCCTATTTTATCTTTTATTTTGAAACAGGGTCTCACTAAATTGTGGTGGGCCTTGCATTGCTGAGGCTGGCCACAAACCTGCAATCCTCCTGTCTCAGCCTTCCAAGTACTGACTGGGATGACAAGTGTGTGCCACTACGCCCAGCTCAATCTTCCACATGTTTTTTTTTTTTTTTCGGTACTGGGGATGGAACCTGGGGGCATTCTACCTCCGAGCTACAGTCCCAGCCCTATTTTTTTATTCTTTACTTTGAAACAGGGTCTCACTAAGTTGCGGAGGGCCTCACTAAGCAGCTGAGGCTGGCCGAGAACCCAGATCCTCCGGTCTCAGTCTCTCAAATGGTGGGATTACAAGTGTACGCCACCGTGCCCGGCTCAATTTTCCACATTTTAAAGGCCAAGATAGTGGACATGACATCAATTTAGGGTTTCATGTAGGCTCTAAGTATAATTTCCTCTGCCATTAAGTGAATTCCTGAGGAAGTCTGAGAAACACTGTGTATACACTGCAATAAAAAACTCCTGTACACAGGATACTATGAGAATAAATGGTGAAGAAAAGGACTCGACCCAGCTCCCTATTTTTCCTTCACATTTAAGGGGCAGGTGTCAGAGGATCAGACATTTAAGTTCAATTGTAAAGGACAGAAATAAATCAGATGAGGTAGACGTAGAGCTGCCAAGGAAGTGGGACGGAAGGAACAGATTGAGTGAAAGCACGGAAGTATGAAGAATGTGGCAGTAAACAGAACTGAAAAAATGCCAGGAGGTCATGATGCACATGACAAGTGCTGGGAATGAGAAGACACAGAGGCAAGGGTCAGACTGTGAAGGGCCTTGCTTAAGGAATATGGATTTCACTTAACTCATAAAGATTTTAATGAAAAGTGTGATGTCACAAATTTGAATTTTAGAGAAGTCATTCTAGCATCCTTGTGGAGGATGGGTTGAAGGGTGCATAAATTCAAAGCTAGGGAAAAGGGAGGGTCTACTGTGATAGCTGAGAAATGAAGGAGCAGTGGGTGCTGTGTGGAGAGGTCACCTTTGAGAGGCGTTCTGGCAGAATACCATGCTAGGGCTTGACTATTTGGATGTGAAGAAGGGAGAGCAAGAAGAATAGTCATTTCTACATTTGTAATTTGGTGATTAGATGGATGTGGAATCATACAGAAGTACTATAGTTATACTGATTGGTTTTCAAATCAAAGTTCTTTCAAGAGCATGTGATTACTGTATTCTACAAGACTGCTAATTTTTATTTAGTTAATGGTGGTGACAAAAATGAGAACAAAGTCACATAACTAAGAGTGACGATGAATCACAGTCATTGGCCAATACCTCACCGTATCTCCTTCTAGTGCACAACTAATGTTCATACAGCAAAATCTTGAAATGTGTTAACTAAAGTAAAAGGAAGGTATATGTAACATTATGTTAGTACTTAATTCCTAGTAATGGGAATAATTTATTTGAGCATTATAGTAGTTATTCTGCACTTTACAGCTTATTTGACAGATAAAAGCTTTATCTTATATAAGAAACAAAACAATTGACACTCAAGAGATTTTACAAGCATACCTAAGAGCTTTAATATGAGATTAAAATAACTAATAGATACAGAGAGGAGAGCTTACTCTATGTTGAGAATCACTTAAAATCAATAATTCCTAAGTCAGTCTATTTTGAATTTTTGCTGTAATTGGTTTTTAGTATAAAACTGGGCATGAGTTGTCTTTGATTATGGAAGAATTAAAGTACTAAAAAATCCTCATAATAAAACATCATTTAACTAGGATGATGACATTGATTTGTATGAGACCTTTTATCATTCCTTATACTAAAATTAATAGAATCTTAGGACCTTCAGATTATCCACATAACTACATCCATATCTATTTGTTCTCTTTAATGCTGCTTAAGATATATGTAATTATATTTAATAGAAATAAAGAGGAAGTGAGCCGGGTGTGGTGGCGCACGTTTGTAATCCCAGCATTTGGGAGGCTGAGACTAGAGGATCCGGGTTCGTAGCCAGCCTCAGCTACCTAGTGAGGCACTCCGCAACTTAGTGAAACCCTGTTTCAAAATAAAAAAAAAAAATTGGGTTGGGGGTATAGCTTGGAGGTAGAATGTCCCTGAGTTCAATCCCAGTACCACAAAAAAAAAAAAAAAAAAAAAAAAAAAAGAAATAAAGAGGAAGTTTACTTAAGTAACATTTGCTCTGGGTTGAAATCTGTTAAAGAAGAATTAAGAAAATCCAATCACAAATTTATTTATTCCCCTTGCTACCTTCTCCTGTAGCAGTTTAATCAAATATGGATTTTGCTGAAATTAGGTTTTATTTGAAAGATCATACCCACTCGCTTCTCTCTTTTTTTTTTTTTTTTTTGCGGTACTGGGGATTGAACCCAGGGGCATTCTACCTCTGAGTTACACCCCCAGCCCTATTTTTTATTCTTTATTTTGAAACAGGGTCTCACTAAGTTGCGGAGTGCCTCACTAGATAGCTGAGGCTGGCCGCGAACCCGGATCCTCCGGTCTCAGCCTCCCAAATGCTGGGATTACAAGCGTGCGCCACCACGCCCGGCTCCACTCACTTCTCTTAATGTTTGAAATCAACCATCTGTTTGTGTATATTAGCCAATTACATTACTCCAGGCAAAGAATCTTACTATTTGAGGCCTCAATTTCCCCATCAGTAGAATGAGAAGGTTGGCATCATTTAGTAATTCTTTTATTCCATGGAAACCACACATATTCATACCATTCACAGTGACACATTGCAACAGTGGCTCCTCAGGAAGGGGGATATCAATAGCCTTGGAATACAGAAACAGCATGCCATTTGGAAATCAACAAATGACTCTGATACCAAATAAACTAGATCATTGCTCCTCTATATGTGGTCCTGGAATATCAGCATTACATCACCAGGAAAGAAAGCTGTTAGAAATGGGAGACCTTAGGCTCCAATGGTACTAGTGAATCGGGTTCTGCACTTTCACTAGAAAGTCCAACTTCTGGGCAACCTATATGTACACTAAAGTTTGAGAGGCACTGACCTAGAGGATTCTCCTATTTCACAGCTGGCTTCATCAAGGGCATGTAATAAATATATCAGTAGAAAGCTTGAGAAGAAGAGAAATAAAGATTAGAGAAGTAAACAGTGGAAAATACTGTTGAGAAAATCAATTGAATGCCATTAGCAATCAGAGAGATGCAAATCAAAACTACCCTGAGATTTCACCTAACCCCAATTAGAATGGCAATCATCAAGAACACAAACAACAACAAATGCTGGCGAGGGTATGGAGAAGTGGGAACCCTAATACATTGTTGTTGGATTGCAGATTAGTGCAACCACTTTGGAAAACAGAATGGAGGATCCTCAGACAAATGGGAATGAACCTACCATATGATCCAGCAATACCACTTCTGGGTATCTACCCAAAAGAATGGAAACCAAACTATCAGACCGATACATGTGTATCTATGTTTATAGCCACACAATTCACAATTGCCAAACTATGGAAACAGCCAAGATGTCCATCAAGAGATGAGTGGATTACAAAACAATGGGACATGTACACAATGGAATTCTACTTAGCCATAAAGAAGAACAAAATCATGTAATTTGTAGAGAAATGGATGGAACTGGAAAACTTTATGCTAAGTGAGATTAGTCAGTCACAAAAAGTAAAAAATTGTATGCTCTCCCTAATATGCGGAAGGTAGGGAGAAAGTGGGACATAAGAGGGACTCTAGATGAAGAAGGACAAACCTTAGATGAGCAAAGAAGGTGACTTAACTGAAGGTGAGGGGGTGGGTGGAGAGAAATACCCTAATGCACATGATGTATTTTCACAAACATATCAAAGTCAATCACTAAACTGAACTTGAGAAGGAGGAAGGGCGAGGGAGTAGGGCGGGAATTGGGGAAGGATTAAATGAGAAATGTGTGCATGTATGCCTTTACCAGCTTGTACCTAACAAAGATGTATGATTACAATGCACCAATAAAAAAAAAAATCAATGAAACTCAAATCTTTTTTTTTTTTTGCGGTACTTGGGATTGAACTCAGGGGCATTCTACCTCCGAGCTATACCCCCAGCCCTATTTTTTATCCTTTATTTTGAAACCGAGTCTTACTAAGTTGCGGAGTGCCTCACTAGGTAGCTGAGGCTGGCGGCGAACCAGGATCCTCCGGTCTCAGCCTCCCAAATGCTGGGATTACAAGGGTGCGCCACCATACCCTGCTTCAAACCTTTTTCTTAAGCAAGATCAACAATACTGATAAACATTTAGCCAGAGTGATAAATAGAAGACTGAAATGGTTAAAATCAGGAATGAAAGATAGGGCATTAATATTGACCTTACAAAAACAATAATAAGGAAATATAATGGGCACATGTATGTTAACATATTAGATAACAGATGAAATAGATAATTTCTTAGAAAGATACACACTACCAAAATTGATTCAAAGAAATAGAAAAATCTGAATACTGAATAAAACTATAATATGGAAACATACTGAATTATTAATAAAAAATAATACTGGTTGGCACAGTGGTGCACACTTGTAATCCCAGTAGCCCAGGAGATTGAGGTAGGAGGAGAGCAAGTTCAAGCCCAGCCTGGGCAATTTAGTAAGACCTGTTTCCAAATAAAAAGTAAAAAGGGCTGGGTCTAGGTGTAGTGGCACATTTTTGAGAGGCTGAGAGAGGTAGCAGGTTTGTGGCCAGCCTCAGCAATGCAGCAAGACCCTGTTTGAAAATTAAAAAATAAAATGTGGCTGGGTATGTAGCTCAGAGGAAGAATGCCCCTGGGTTCAATCTCTAGTACCAGTAAGAAAAAGTCTTCTCTTACCCAAGAGTCTTTTGTTTTTTGCCAACATCCAAGAAACAGTAACAGGCTAATTTATTAGCTTGTGAGTAGGGTACTCCCAGATCTGATGAAAAAACAAAACAAAACAAAAAAACAGGAATACTTTCTGTCTTTAGTTTAAGTCACTGGTATATTGTACACTTATGCTCCAAATGAGGTAACACCAAAAGTAATATGGATAAAAGCAGGATCAATCTCAATATACCGTAGGACTTGGAACAGACCCTAAGTGTTCTGAAATCACAGAAAACAGAGAGGAAATTATTTCCAAATGGTGGAAATGGGTGAATGAAGTGAGGTGGGAAAAATGAGAAAGAAACAGGGAGTTCTTACTGGAGAGAAAATGGTAAGCACAGGTAGGGTAGAGTCAGACAAAGGCATCTCTAAAACGAGGCTTGTATGGTAATGAAGCAGGCAATGGAACCCCTGCAGGGTGTGAGCAGGAGGTCAGTATACTTAAACTTTTATTTGAGATGATTAATTTGAGAAGAATATACAAAGCAAATTTGGGGTAAGTGTATCAAAAGAGCCTGCCATGAAGACCTATAGTAGTTGAAAGGGTTGAATTGAGGAATATCTGTTAAGGAAATGGAGAAGTAAAAAATAATCCAAGGTTTTACTCTGTAAGACTGGAACAGTGTGCTAAAATGGAAATAAAAAACTGAGTAATTGATTTGGTGGGAAGGGTCAAAATAACCTTGGTTTTTGGATACAGTAAGGGATATTTTTTTTTTTTTTTCGGTACTGGGGATTGAACTCCAGGGGCGTTCTACCTCCGAGCTATACCCCCAGCCCTATTTTTTTTTATTCTTTATTTTGAAACCGGGTCTCACTAAGTTGCGGAGTGCCTCACTAGGTAGCTGAGGCTGGCCGCGAACCCGGATCCTCCGGTCTCAGCCTCCCGAATGCTGGGATTACAAGCGTGTGCCACCACGCCCGGCACAGTAAGGGATATTTATATGGAAGAATTCTCAACATATTATCACATAGTTATAAATGAAAATTGAAGTTTGGAGCTGAAGAATAATGCATAGATAATAGCAATAATTATGAGAAAAAGAGCTTTCACCAGAGGAGATGGTTAGAAGAGAATTAGAAGGATGTAGAGTGCCAGGGTGGTGATGCATGCCTGTAATCCTAGTACTTGAGAGGCTGTGACAGGAGGATCGCAGGTTTGAGGCCAGCCTCAGCAACTTAGCAAGACCATATTAAAAAAAAAAAAAAAAAGGGGGGGGGGGGGGGGAGGATGCTGTGGGTATGCTTGGAGGTAGAATGCCTTTGGGTTCAATCTCTAGTACCCAAACTAGATGATAGATAAGTAAATAGATAGATAGATGATAGATAAATAGATAGATAAAGAAGAACATACAGTTAGTGATTCAACCTTTAATGTGTGTTAATCAGGTGGAAGCAGTCATTTCAGGAAAGGTTCTTTTGCATACATCTGGACTGTGGCTAGAGCTCAGATGTAGACAGTATATGCTAAAAAGGCAGCACAAGATACTGGAGTATCTTTTAATATAAACTTACAACACTTCAGTGGGTCATATAATCAATTTAGTGTGTCCCAAGTGGTAGGGCTATGTATTATTTCATGAAACTTGTTTTAGATACATACAAATAAATGTGTGTACTGAGGTCTGATGAAAAGATATGTTTAGCCATGTGTAGTGGCACACACCTCTAATCCCAGTACTTGGGAGGCTGAGACAGGAGGATCCTAGGTTCCAGGACAACCTCAGCAACTAGTGAGGCCTTGTTTCAAAATGGTTCTTAGGTCAAATAATTTTAAAGGACTTTTGTATAGAAATAAGGAGCATAAGCTTTAAAGCCAGTCTGTGGGAGTTTGAAATATACTCCAACTCTTCCCTAGCAGTGTGCTGTAAGTAATTTCCTTCCTTCCTTTCCTCCCTCCTTCCTTTATTGCATCTATTATTACATTTCTTTTTTTTTTTTTTCCCCTGTGGAACTGGATGGAACCCAGCATCTCATGCATGCTAGGCAAGCACTCTGCCCCTGAGCTACATCCTCAGCCATGTTGTTCCACTTTTTATATTAAGATAACTAAAGATTCAGATGAGCTGGGTGTGGTGGTGCACAGCTGTAATCCCATACTTGGGAGTCTGAGACATGAGGATTGCAAGTTTGAGGACAGCCTCAGCAAGTAGTGAGACTCTGATTAACCTAGAGAGACCCTATTTCAAAATTAAAAATAGAGCTGTGGGTGTAGCTTGGAGGTAGAATGATCCCTGGGTTCAACTCCCAGTACCAAACACATACACATACACACACACACACACACACACACACACACACACACTCATTTCAGATTCACATGAAGTTTTTTTTTTTTTTTTTTTTTTTGCGGTACTGGGGATTGAACTCAGGGGCATTCTACCTCCGAGCTATACCCCCAGCCCTATTTTTTTTTTTTTATTCTTTATTTTGAAACCGAGTCTCACTAAGTTGCGGAGTGCCTCACTAGGTAGCTGAGGCTGGCCGCGAACCCGGATCCTCTGGTCTTAGCCTCCCGAATGCTGGGATTACAAGCGTGCGCCACCACGCCCGGCTAATTTTTTTTTTTTTTGTGTGGTACTGGGGATTGAACTCAGAGGCATTCTATCTCCGAGCTATACCCCCAGCCCTATTTTTT
>PVLC010027746.1:0-21579 GCA_004027655.1 Graphiurus murinus
TCTTTGAGAGGCATTTTGTTTTTGTTTACCACACACACTATGGCTTCCTTTATAGTCATCCAGGGGTCCAGAAACATAAGTAGGGCTACAGTTTAGTGGTAATTGGAAAAATAGTGATTTTCTATGCTAGAGCAAAAGGACAAGAGTACAGCATGTATAAAAGTTCTGAGCCCTGAGATAGCAAAGAGTTTGGAACATCCCAGGATACTAAATGAAGACAGTATGGCTAATGTGTGGATGGGAACCTGAATTCAAATTACTATCTCCTCAGACCTCGAAAGAGTTACTTACCATCTCTGAATAAGGCTTTGCTTCCTTACACCTGGAATATTAATATTTCATAGAGTCTTTGGAATGATTAAAAAGCGATCTACAGTGAAAGGCTAGCCATAATCACTGGGTAAGTACTGTGATTATAAGGTCAGCAGAGAGTGGCTTTACTAGGATCCTCAGGGTCTTTTTACATTTGTTAGTTACTGTGCGCTAGAACCTAAAGCATTCAATTAGCAAGAGAAATTCCCTGTTATTGATACTCCCAGCTCCACATACGTGCTTCATCCTTCTTTTCCTCAAATTTAACATGTTAGTCAATCAAGGAATTTCAATCTCTTATTTAATCCTTTGAGGAAGGCCTATCAAGCACAGCCTGTGTGCTCTGAATAAATATCATATTTTATGTACCTGGTTATGCTGATTTCTATAACTAGGTAATATATATATATATTTTTTTTTAAATAAAAAAAGAATTCCCTTATATGAGCACATTTCATCTCTGTTTATCAAGTACAAATGGCAAATTAAAGCCACAACTTTTATTAGTTTCTCTAAAGTGTGAGATAAAGGATATTTATATGAGTATGTGTGACACCAAATTATATTCATACATCTCTAAAATCTACCTTCATTTATTTTTTGCTGATAAAAAAGTCCTAGCTGACAGCTTTGCCAACACGCTAATTAGCTCTCTGTTGTAAAGTTTTCAGTAAGATACCATTTATAACCTGTATGTTTACTGTCAGATAGCCTGACACAGATATATTGTTTTTAAATGTTGAACAGGTTAAGCAATAATGTATATATATACATATATATACATATATATATACATATATATTTTTCTTTTCATTTTACATCATTTGAGATGGCTAAACATAGCAAATTTGGGACTTTTTTTTACTGTTTTGTTTTCTGCTGCTATTGTTTATTTTTATGTCAAATGTCTCCTTGGAAATTCAATAGTAGTTTTTGTCATTTAGTTTGTACCTGAATGCTACAATGAATAATCTCTGAATTGAGTTATGACATGATACATATGAATGACCTGGTAACTGAAAAACACATATTTGGAGTTGAAATGACCCTGGTTTTAATAAAAATATAAATATAGGCATGGAGACCAGGAAGAAAAATGTCTCACTTCCATTTTTAAAAATTATCATTTTTTAGAGCCAGGAATGGTGTTTCATGCCTATAATCTCAGCTGCTTGGGAGGCTGAGGCAGGTGGATTTCAAGTTCAAGGCCAGCCTGGGAAACTTGGCAAGACCCTGTCTCAAAATAAAATAAAAATATCTGAGGACACAACTCAGTTGTAGAGTGCCCCTGGGCTCAATATCCAGTATTTGGGGAAAAAAAATCATCACTTTTTAGCATCCACAAAATGTTTCATACGGCAATTAGTAATTCTGCAGATCTTTATGAAAAGAGAAAAATATAAACAATTGGAGTTACTACAAAATAATGGAAAAGGGTAATATGACTGTTTTAGAAGAAGTCAGTTTTCTCTTGTATTATAAGTATATCATGAGGTGACAATTTTCTACCCCTTGGCTTCAGATGCAGTATATAATGTGCTTTATTTAATGAAATATGAAAAAAGTTAAACATGTTCTTTGTATATAGTCTGAAGAAATAATATGTAATTCATAAAAATTGATTTTCTCTGGTATAGTAACAGGCAAAACTCAAATTACTGTGGACACTAATAAACTGTGTTAATAAGGGGCTTAAATGAAGAGAAATCATTTATGACCAAAGATAGACATGTAGAAATAGTAAAAAATAATATTTGCTTACTTCTAATAACTGAGATTCAGAATGATATATTACTTTAGCGAAACTTAGCCATCCTAACTGATATATTCCTAGATTTACATTTAAAGCTTTTTTGTATAATTTTCTAGTGGTTATCTTTTTTAAAGTATTAATTTATTTTAACTTATAATAATAATTTTAATAATAGAAACTAAACCTACTCCAGGCAATATCTTGAGTATTTTATTTGTATTGATTAACTTTAGTTATGAAAATGTTCCTATGTAGATATTGTTAGCTCTATTGTTTGCATGAAGAAACTCAGTTCCATCATGTTCTGTCAGTAAGTACAGAGCACAACTTCAATTGAGATATGTACAGCCTCAAAAATGTGGTTTTTTTGGTCACACTTAGATCCTGTCCATATTCTCAACTTACATTTTAATAACTATAAAATTACTTTCTTTACTGATTATATAAAGCCATAAATAGGATAATAATATCAACAAAGTTCCTGACACAGAACAAACTTAATAAATTATTAATACACTTTTTATCTTCCCTCAAAAATATATTTTATGCCACCAGTAACAAATGTGTGCATGTATGCCTTTACCAGCTTGTACCTAACAAAGATGTATGATTAAAATGCACCAATAAAAATAAATTAAAAAAAAGAAAGAGGAAAAGGAAAGGAGAAGATAGGTATGGAATTATAGGATCACATTTCACCAAATATCTTGGTTATATTTCCAATTTGAATTGTATAAACTCCTCTTCTTTTGAATGTGGGGAAAATCTAATTCAGAGATCTACCAAAAGAAAAACATAAACAAGAAAAAAATGGTTATCATTTTTAAAAGTTTTACTTATTGGGGCCATTATTTAATACAATTTAACTAATAGTTAATGACTTATTTCATATTTATAAAAACATTAACATATCTTATGTAGCACATAGTCATGTACCACTTTATAAAAGAAGGAGAGAACATAACATTATATGTTTTTTACTTAATTATTAGAAAAATTGGAAGGGGAAGGGAGTGAAAAATATTAAAATTTACATTATTCCTTCTTTGTTTTGGAAATATATGATTTTAATTTTACACACACACACACACACACACACACACACCCCTCTCAAATACTGATACAAAATTCTCTCACTAAATTCCAAACCACAATGACCTAATAACTTCGTGAAGGAAAGGCAGAAGCATTTGAAATGAGTTCAAGGAATTTATTTCTATTTAGCCAGTAACTAAATAAAATATTCATTAAACTAAAATAAAAATATCTGTTAAAATTAAATATCTGTTAAAATAGGGGAAATGGAATGGTTAAACAAACTGATATATTAAATAAAACTCTGCTCAGCTACAAAAATGAACACATTACTGATGGGGCAACAACTTGAATTTAACTGTAGGAAATTATGCTGAATGGAAAAAGACAATATCAAAATGTTACATACTATATGTTCCATTTATATAACACATTAAAAATAACCTTTTAAAACTGGAGACCTGATTAGTGATTGGCAGGGATTAGGGATGCAGCATGGGCTGGGACATAGGAAGTATGACTATTATAGCACAATACAGGAGATACCTGTGGAAGAATTGTTCTGCATCTCAACCATGATGGTGGGTGCAGACACATGTGATAAAATGGTATAGCACTAAGTAGGCACACATGCACACCTAAGTACAAATGAAACTGGAAATGTGAATTAGATTAGTGGATTACCTCACTCTCAATAGACTGCTTGTGATAATTTAACTATAGTTTGCAAGAAGTGACTACTAGGAGACAACTGCATAGTTTACATGAGGTCCCTTTGTACTATAGAAATAATATAAATAACTTTATTCTAAAAAAATGATTTAAAACTATTAACTTATAATTATCTCAATAAATGTCAATTGCTGGGCATGGTGACGCACACCAGTAATCCCAGTACTGAGACTGAGACAGGAGGATCACAGGTATGAAGCCAGCCTCAGCAACTTGACAAGACCCTCAGTAACTTAGTGAGAATTTATTTTAAAATAAAAATGACTAGAGGTGTAGTTTGCAGGTAGAATGCCCCTGGATCTACTCTCAGTACCAAAAAAGAAAAACAAAAATAAAAAAGAATTTCAACTAAAAATAAGACAATAAACATTTTATAATAAATGCTAGTATTATGTAAAATTATAATGCACCAAGAAAATATATGATAACTGAGTTTCCAATGAATTATATTGAATATGGTATCTATTGAATATGGTATCTAGTATATAATTGTATATGTCTACAATTTCTTTAATAATTATCAGATTGAACAACTCTCATGCTATTTTGTTTGTGGACTTAGTTTTGTTTCTTGATAAAGTCCTGAACCCTGGTGTCTGCAAGCAAGACCTTATTTTGAAATATGATCTTTGTAACTGTAATCAAGATAAGACAAGTTTGTAAAATATCAGTGTGGGCCCTAATCCAGCAATTAGAATTCTTATGGAAAAAAAAAAAAAAAAGGTTGAACACAGTGATACTGAGAGACAAAAGAGGAAATTCAAGTGATGGTAGGCAGAGAAGGAGTGATGTGCCCACATACCAAAGAACATGGAGGATGGCTGGTCATTGCCAGCATCGAAGAAGAGAGAGGCGAGACACACCCCTGGAGTGGTCAGAGAGTACATGCTTCTGCCCACATTGAATTTGGACTTCTACCTTTAAGAACTAAGAAAAAAAATTCATTCATTTAGGTTTTGGTGGGTTCAAACTTTATGGTACTTTGTTACAGCAGTCTTACAAAATGGGCATAATATGTTTTTAAATGGTTGTCAAGGTATTGTATATCCCTTACACTAATGTAAGAAAATAAATTGAACTACAATAAGTAATCCAGTTTTAAATTTCTCAGTAATTTTCTATTTAAAATTTAAAAAAAAACTTTACTATTTTTCATTTCCAGGAAACCATTCTAGAATTTAGCAATGTCAGATATTATTTAACAGAGAAGGTATTTTTTTTATTCTGTTTTAAAATGAGTGCATTAATTTTTGTTTTTCTTATTCCTATGTATACATGTAGTTGGCCTCTATGTATATAAAAAGGTAATTTATATCCCCTGTTATTTGTAAATGATGATTTCTTCTACATTTGTAGGGACATACAGAAAGAGAGATAGAGATATTTATTTAAAGTTTAAAAATGATTTGTTCACATATCCTATGAAAGCATGCATACTGTGAATTATAAATTTAAGTAAAGCATACTGTATAAATATATTATTTTATCAAGATTCAACCTAGGAAGCTATTAATATAATTAAATATCAAAACATTGGCAAAATGCTCCCTCACCAAAGCTTCTATAATACTAAAATAGTATGTAAATATCAGCTTCAGGAATGAAAAAATACTTTTGAAAGGCCACCAACATGAAGGGAAAGCTTCAATTAGATTAATAACAACAAAAACATACATATATCTTCAATAAAGAGAAGTTGTTATAAATTCTTCCTGTTTATACATTTTTTCCTACCTCCTTTCTGCTATTTATGTAGAGACCACTACCACTAACACATCATTGTAAGAAGCTTGCTTTGCAGATTATACAAAAGTTTCCAAGCTTTTAATTCATTATTGCATTACTGGTCACTCCTTCAGGATAATTATGGCATTTACCAAACTATCCTCAAATACTTAACTATTTACAATAACTAAGAAGGCATTATAAGCTATGCTATGAAGTGTTTGATAGATAATTTTGTTTTGTATACTCAATGTATTTTAGAATAACAATCTTCTTATTCAGGATTAATATGCTTTTCTGAGATTTCTTGAGTATTTCTGTGCCTCCTTGCCTCCCTGTCTCTACTCCCTCTCCCTCTTCCTCTCCCTCTTTCTGTCCCTCCTCCTCTTCTTCTTCCTCTCTCCTGTCTCTCTCTCCCTCTCTCTCTTTCTCTTATGAGATTTGGAGTTGTATTGAGAAAAATTTATCTCTATTATTTATTTTCTAAGCAAGTTTGGTTAATTTATGTAATATCTCTATTTTAATCACTCATTTTTAAAATGACATAATAATGGATTCTAAATTAAGGGTTGTTGTTACAATTAAATAAATAACAAACAAAAATGTATCACAGTGCCTGAAAAACAAACAAACATATACTATTCAATAAATGATAGCAAGAGGAAATTTAGATATTTCTGTTCTAGCTTTTTAGCCATTATTTTAACTGGTAACTGTCATATAATCAATTGCTTATAATAAAGACTTAACTTCAAAATAACGTTTATATAGAGCCAACTTTAAAGTTGTCCAACTGAATTTGAAAATCCATAGCTGATGTAATAGTTCTAAAATGCAGGATTTTTATCTTAAGAGCCAGACTTCTTGGTGACAGATAAAGTACTTTGCTTTCTCCAAAGGGCAAAAAGGCAGGAGTACTTGGAATAGGGATATAGAAGGAGGAAATATAAAATATTTTCTATTTTGGTGTATGAAACTTAAAGAAGGAAGGAGAATATTAAGAGAAAGATAAACATGCCTTTTAGTTTGGTTGCTGCTCTCACCCTACTTTTAGGATGAGTCTCAGGGAAGACAGAAACTTTAGGTAAGTTTAGGGTGATCTCAAAATAAAGGCTATTGTTGCTTCATTTCATGGGATATAAACCCGAGAGGGGCTTCATGTCCATAATTTTGCTGAAATAGAAGGCATAATGGTGGCGAGGGTGGCCTAGATCAGAGGTTGGCAAACTATTTCCATTAAGGGCCAGATAGTTAATATTTTAGGCTTTGTGGGCCCAGCAATCTCTTTTACAGCTTTCCAATTGTGCCCCTGTATTGACAAAACAACCATGGACAATAAAGGAATGAAGAAAAGTGTCCTTTATGGACACAGAAATTTGAACTTTATCTACTTTTCACATGTCATGGAATATCATTCTTCTTCAAATAATTTTCAATCATTTAAATATGTAAAAGCCATCTGAGTGTGCTGGTATGCACCTGTAATCCCAGTACTTGGGAAGCTGAGACAGGGGAATCACAGATTCAAGACCAGTCTCAACAATTTAGTCAGATCCTCAGCAAGAGTGAGAGACCCTGTTCCAAAACAAACAAAATAAACAAATAAAATAGGGCTGGACGTGTAGCTCAGAGGTAGAATGCCCCTGACTGAGAAAGTAGATGAAAGTGGACAAAGATAGAGCTTTATTCTTGGAAAACTGAGAATAAAATGTATTTAGATTGAAAAAAAAAGAAGTAGGCCAAAATGGGCCATTTCCATCAGCAATATAACCAGCATTGAAAGGCCCATGCACACATTAAGGATGCTCAAGCTTCATTTTACTTCAAGGCTGAAAGGAATTGAAGATCAGATGGGACAAATGCATCTCTCTTTAACATATATGCTCCTTGGGGCCATGTTGTTTATCTAAGGATCTCTTGATCCTAATCAAGGGGAAAGATATGGAGAATTGGGTGCTGTTAAAAAGGGCAGGATGAGATTAAGAACCCAGGAGAAAGTACTGTCAGTGCCAGAGAGCATCACAGAAGCTAAGTCCGTGTCAAGGCATTCTTTCTTTTTCTATCTTGTGAGAATCATCCATTTTTAAGGCCAGTTTGTTATCCATTGATCTCCCAATGTGTAATCATGCTCATTCATATCAAGATATTTCATTGCATGACTCAACTCTTCTCATATGGGCAAAGCATGGAGGCACCCAGCCCCTTAATTGAAGCTAAAGAGTTGAATATATGGTTAGAGCATAAAAGAAATTCTCAGCTGTTTTCATGATGAGTTAGTTATAAGTTTAAATTCTACTAAGCCACCACAGGAATGGAGCACACTCTTCTATTACAAATGCTATTTAAGCATGCACTAGAGACTTCAATGGAACCATCAAGTGTTTCAGCATCTTCAGTCAACAACTTTTAGTGTAGTCACTTTAGGTTAAGGAGGTATTACAAAAACCATTTAAAAACTCTTCTGCAGTTTGTCCTTGGTTCTCTATGCTACCATTCCTGAGTTCCTTGATTACCCGGGATTCATCCCAGATTCCTAATTCTCACTCATCTTCTGCATCAGTCTGGCCATCTAATCCTATTACTTTTTAATTTGTCTCACACTTCAATTCCTTTCATTTCAGCCCCACCTCCATAGCAATATGTTAGGCCTTTCTTTTATTTTTTCTGGAATGGGTTTTTAAATGGTGTCTCTAACTTTTGTTTTTTTCAGTCTGTATTTTTGTTCCACTAATTATATCCTAAAAGCTATTATCAGAGATATTTCAAAAATATAAATTGATCGTATCATAGGCTTGTTAAAAATTCCTCAACAATTTTATAGCTTCACAACCTATGGTGTATGTGTAAATCCCACAGCAGTGATATTTAATATACTTTATTTTGCTAACTTCTCCAGGCTCTTCTCTTTCATGATTGGTACAACATTCTATGATTCAAACATCTTGACTTAGATAGTCTGACAATAATGGAAGTTGCTCTCTTAACTTTATTTTCTTTCATATGTGTTCTTGACAACAAAAACACCACAATAAAATATTTATTTCTTAAATAAAGATTTCAAAAGTCAAACAATGTGTAGTATGATAATTAAATAAACGTAAATATGTATCAGTATTGCAAAATCACTCAAGGTCTAAAATATATTGTTTGCCTCTAAAAGATTTTTTTTTAAATCATGTAAGAATTTTGTCACTGTGACCAAACCTGATAATAGCAATGTAGAGATGGAAAGGTTCTTTCAGTTCACAGTTTCAGAGGTTCAGTCCATGGTTGGCTGGCGCCAAGGCAGAAACCTCATAACATCATGGTGGCAGGGCATGGTGTAGGGCAGTTGCTTAACTCGTGAGAACTAGGAAGCAAAGAGAGAGAGAGGCCAAAGACATAGTTCCTAAAATCACAGTCCCAGTGAACTACTTGTTCCAGCCACATCCTACCTGCTTATGTTGACACCTAATAAACCTATTGCAATTATTAATTCATCAAAGGACTTATCCACTGATGAAATTAGAACACTGATTCAACTATTTCATCTCTGAACATTTTTACATTGCTATTACAGGATCTTTTCTGGGGGTTATTCTACAATCAAAACATATATCATGGAACCAACACATAACACATTTTGACTTTATCTACTTTATCAATTCACCTACATTTTCTTATTCTAAATCCTTTTCTCTTTTTCTCAAAACAATGAGATAAAAATGTTTCCATCTCCAATACTATGTCATGAACTCTTTGCATGAAGCAAATCTTATCTGTATGAGTATAGAAAAATTGTCTTGAGGTAAGCTCAAGATGTTTTTTTCTGAGTCACAAGATTTATTTACATGACACTTTTCATGGTGAATCACTAAGATAACATTACTAGAACCAAAGTGGTTCAAAGTTCTGACTTCGATATTTTCTCATTAAGTAGTTTTGGGGGCCATTTAGTTCTTCTAAGAAGAAAAAGTAATCACATGTGCTTTGAGATAAAGTGTTCATTAAAATCCTAAACATTAAAATTATTTTCTTTTTTCTTTGAAATGTCTAGCTATGGAGAAGTGCAATTTTTTTTTAGTGTGTCTTTTCAAATCATGTTATAGAAGATTTAAGTAAGTCAAGGGGATAATTAGCTGAAGAGAAAAACTTAAAAAGTGTTTATACTTCAAAAATTGTGTTAATGTTGAGTAAGTATGCATTTAGTTTAGAAATATTGAATGTTCATGACAAAATATCAGTCAGTCACTTTGAGAGACCAGGTGAGGCATCAGATTAAAACTATTTTCCCCATACCCATGTGACTTCCTTATTTCAGTTTGCAACTATCCATATTTTTACATGCCATGGGCAAAGTTTCATTGAATTGACTAGAAGAATTTAAGGATTTTTCATTTGGTTTTTCTCAGTGCTAATATTAGCTTTTCGGTGAGTGGAGATTACCTTTTTTTTATTTAAAAATATGTAGCAGGGAAAATTAATAAGTTATTATCTTACTTAGGAGTATATGATGCTTTTTTTTAGCAGTTTTATTATTTAGTATACATACTAAGTTGCCAAGCTACAGCTCTAGAAAAATGAGAAAATGATTTTCCTGACTTTTGTTCATTCAAATACTCAATCATGACATTGTGTTAATGTTATTTTCAAATAGAATGTCCTTGATTTTCACATGAAAAATGAGGAGAAAGGAATGATGTGATTGTTCAAACCTTTGAATCGATGCATATTCATTAGAATGGATGATATGAAACTCAAATGCACTGGCTGCATTTATTTAAATATTCTTATGATTTACATGAGTAGCCATTAAAGTAAATGCAGAAATATTCCATTATGCCAAGACATTTTTGCCTATGTGCCCATCTCAGTGTCTAATGTTATGTGTAACCTGTAACAATAGTTAAGTAAGAATTTATGTCAAATCTTTGAAAAATTCAAGACATAGAGACACAGAAACTTTAAAAATGTCTACAAGCTTGGGTTTGCTTGATATATATGTACAACACGTTTCTGAAAAAGTAATTCATGGATGCATGATTACTTTCAGAATAGTTCATCATATACTAATATTGACACGGAAAACAATGATTATAAATTGCAGAGATACAGAAAAGACAGAAGTTTAAATTAAGAGTTGGGGATCTTATATTATATTGTTTAACAATGGTTCCAATTTACAATTAATGGGGAGAAGTTCAGTCCCATTTGATCTTGAATATTTGTATTTGAGCAGCTTAAAATCTGTCTAATGGTAGAGAAGAATATTTGGTACAAGTTAGTCCAATAACGGACAGATGCTATGTGGAAAATAACATCTGAACCTCTAAGTTTAAGTTAAATTGGTTGTCTAAAATAATTTTGATGCAAGTATCTCAGTAATGCATATATATTCCTCATCTTGAAGCTATAACAAATATCAGACATGGCAGAAAAGTGGTATATACTTAAACCAGCTCTTCTATGATTAGAAATCTTCACTGCTGGGCTGGGGGTGTAGCTCAGCTTTAAAGTACTTGCCTGGCATTCACAAGGCCTGTATTCAATCCCCAGCACCAATTTTTTTAAAAAGGAAAAAAAAATAAATTTCTGACAAACCTATAACCAATGTTCACTATTTTAAAAAGAAGGTGGAAATTATTATATTATTATAATATTCTAATCTACTAGGTTTTTGTGCTACAGATAAATAATCAACATGTAATCTATTTAGAAATGTGTAAGTTTGAACATTGGCAGGTTAAACTATTATATTTATAAATCAAGTCCTTACATCTCTTAAATTTATCCTGGTCTAGACTAAAATAACTAATATTAGAAGACCTAAAACCATATTTAGAGGTAAACAGAAATTATCAAGGATGCAATAAGAATGTTTCTATTTGTTTATCTTTGCAGATACAACTCTGAGTGTAGCATTTCAGAGAAACTTAAAAAAAATTTGACTCCTGGAATAGTTTTAGGAGGTTTATATAAATCAGAAAAAAAAGAAAAAAGAAGCAAATATTGGCTGGCAGCCTTCCTCCCTTTGTTCCTTCATTCTCTCCTTCCTTCCTTTCTTTCTTGTACTGAGGATTGAACTCAGGGGCATTATATCTCAGCAAAATCCCCAGATCTATTTTTTTTTTTTTTTTTTTTAGATTGAAACAGTGTCTCCCTAAGTTGCTGAGGGCCTTGCTAAGTTGCTGAGCCTTGTCTCAAACCTGTGATCCTCCTATCTCAGCTTCCCAAGTACTGGGATTAAAGGTGTGCACTGCTGTGCCTGGCTTTAACAGGTATTTCTAACAAATCAAGTATGAATAATTCAAGTTAATGTGGCTATCCTAGTATAATAAATCAATAAAAATGCAAAATAAGTGTAAAAAAGAGTATTGATTAAAATTATTCTTTTCTTTAATATTTTATTTGAATTTTGGTGCAATTTTCTAATTTCAGTGAGTTGAAATATCAAACTTAAAAGACAGGTATCTTATAAAAGTAATAATGTACAATCACATATTAATCTCTGGACATAATATCAGTTCGTAAGTTCTTTTTTTTTAATTCAATAAGATCTGAAAATGGTATTGCACACCTATTGTCCCATTGACTGGGGAGGTTGAGGCATGTGGATCACAAGTTCAAGGCCAGCCTGAGCAACCTAGTGAGACCTTATCTCAAAATAAAAATAAAAAGGGCAGAGGATGTAGCTTATTGGTAGAGCGCTTGAAAGTCCCTAGGTTCAATCCTCAGTAACCACACACAGACACACACACACACACACACTTTAGTAAAATAGTAAAAGGTTTATTTTTAAAAGTTTATACTCATCATGCTACACTCTGAAAAATAAATTAGTAAAGATAAAAAGTAGTATTCTAAAATATCCTTTAAATTTTATTCCTAAGAATGGTATCACATATTGAGTAGAAGAGGAACAGAATATGAAGAATGATATAAATACCAAGCAATCAAAGTTAGAACCAAACCAGTTATATAAAGATACTTGACATATACGTACATTATTATTTTATATGCATGGTTATATATTATATAACATTTTATATATAACCATAAATAAATGATAACATGCAAAAAAAAAAAAAAAAAACCCATACTGGACATCGGAGCAGAATGCAAGCTCCAGGCCGCTGTTAAGACAAGTGAATGCAGAGATGTCAACGACTAGTAAGAGAAAACCATACTAAAATGCTTTAGTTGTTTTTTTCTTCCAGAATTGGTTTTGTTTATTTATTTTCAATTTAACAGCACAGAATATTTCTTGAATTTAAGATAAAACATTTCAACTCTGGTGGTATTTGGGTAGTTTATAGGTACCCCCTTGGAAACCTTATAAACTGTGGCTTATCAACTCTCCTGTCTCTTTAAATCTAGCCTGGTTTGGGCTGAAACTAGTAGTAAAAAAGAAATGCACTTTTTGTTAAAGTTTTTTTTTTTTTTTTTTCTGTTCAGCTAGTTCTGAATAACATGAATACCAAAATAAATAAATAAATAAATAAATAAATAAATAAATAAATAAATAAATAAATAAATAAATAATACTGTTTGTTTTTGAACTTCTTTTTCACTGAAGCCTGCCACAGTGTCAGCCACATCAGTTTCAAAGAGTCCGTAATAGCAAATGGAGCAGCTCTGATTTAATGGGCTGTTAGACAGCTATCTGTAGTGAGTTTTTCTTGTCCGTTTTATAAATACTGATAGACACTGCTGGGAAGAGATTGAATATGGCATTTTATAGTTGCGCTTGCCATGTTATGTACATTCTTCACATCTAAAACATACTTTTCAAAATATTTTACATGTATTTTCATTTGATTTTATCCATAAAGACCACTACGCTTCAGCTTTTCTGCAGGATTATTTCATCCTTACAGATAATTCATAATATGAGTTATAATGGGGTCAGCTGATTTAAAAAACTATCTGGTTATTTCCCTTAGACCCAATTATGAAATAATTTATAAGCAAGAGCTTTATTCATATTATTTAAAGAAGTTCAGATATAAAAGAGATGTTTAAGTAGAAGAATACATTATTTTCATTCTTTGAATGACTTCTTCATTCTGCTATTTCTTGTCAAAACTTAACAAATCGCTGATAAATTTGTGTCAGCAGTTGAGAATCACTAAATTGTGATGTTAGTTCTCAAATTAAGAGGTGTTGCAATGTTATAGTGTCTAAGAAGTATATGTTTTTACAATAATTTAGATAAGTGGTAAGAAGATAATGGAAATATAATGCTATCTATATTGCTAATCATAAAGAAAAAAATATTTCACATTTTTGTAGTTAGAAAAATGACCTTGTGCAATACAAAAAATCAATGTGTGGTGACCTTGAAAATAGGTGAAGTACATATTTTCTATGGATTTTTTAAAAGATTTTAAAAATTCAGCAAGTTATTCAGATTACAAATAACAGCTGTAAGAATTTCGATTTATTATATTAAATTGAATAAAAATGTGAAGTAATAGCCAAATGATATCTTTATATTGAAAGCAGTTAGAAATAAAGGCAAAATTAGTTGCTGAGCACAAAAGTAATTTTAATTACTTCTCAAACTTAATCTCTAGTTAATATGTTTTGATGCTAATTTGCCACTTATACTAAATCATTTTTGTAATAAAATAAGCTGAGTAAAACAGAATACGAAAGGTTCTTAAAAATCACAATCAGATACAAAAACATTTGTATATGAAGGCATATAAATTATGTTTGAAACATTATTCTTTATTGTAAAATATCTATTTGGGATTATTTTAAAATAAGCAGTTTTCCATATGTGGAAAACAAACTGAAAATGCTGATTTCTACAAAACAAAATCAAGTTTCACTGAAAGAAAGCAAAGGACATCATTATGCTGACAATAAAGGTAATAGACTCAGTCTCAGAATTCACAGATTTTGCCTTTACCTGGGTATTATTATCTTGATTTCATTAATAAAAGGGTAAATAATAGTCAACTTTTACTTATGGTGTGAAAAAACAGAAGATGAGAGAAACAACCTACACTCTACTATCAGAGAACCAGCATTACCTGTTCATGGCTTTAAAAATAACTGTATTAATTTTTCTACTTTCCTGACATACAACCATCCTTATATGTGCATTTATGCATACGCATACTCTTCTTCCTGCTTGTGGAAAGCTGCAGTTGTATGTGAAACTCAAGAGTGACAGCGGAGCTTCCCTGCAGCAGCTCTCTATTAAAGCTTTTCGTATGAGCAGAATGCTATGCATATTGGAATATCTGTTACCCACTTTTTGCAGCCAAAATTCTTGTATTTGTGATCTGAATGCAGAAACAGCCATAGTCACTCTCAAAAGGATTTATTTAATCCATGTCCTGATATCATTAACACTGACAGGGTAGAGGGTAACACTCAGGGAAATAAACAGTTTTGATATATTTCTTCAAAGAATGTGTTCTGTCAGTGAACGTGTCCAAAGACATCAGGGCATATAAACATTCCTCAAGTGGGTTTACTTAGCAACTATAAAATGACTAGGCCAGGAGGGTACCAGGGTTTTGACAGCTTGTGGTTTGAAATTAAGCATGACCCTTTATACTGTTAGAAAGAATTTATCTATTTTTTTTTATCTGTCTTGATTCAAAGGAAAGCAGTCAATGCTAACTGTGGCAAAGCGAGGGCAATTAAAAATATAATTATCAAAATCAATTTAAAATAAAGATTATAACACGGCAAAAACACCTTGAAATAAGGCATGAATAAATCTGTTTTTCTCTCATGACTTTTAAAGTATCACTATAGGATAAGTCTGAAGATGAAGTGACGAGAAGTTTGAAACAGCTTGCTAATTCATTTTCTGAGCCATATTCCTTGGCTAAGTCAGTATGTCTTTCGCTATTTCTGTGAACATGCTAATCATCAAACTACCTATTACCCTTTAACTAAAGGGTCAGTGGTTTTAGGTTTTGGAAATAAATTGCTTCACTGTTTAAAAACACAGCTATGAAGAGGAACCATCTTTTATGACATATTAAGTCAAGACTAAATCTATTCTTGACGAAGTGTTCTAAAGGACTGAAATATTTTGTGGTTCAACCCCTACAATATGATGAGACATGCATCTTTCAGGAAAACTAAAGCATTTTCCAACCCATGTTTCCCCTTTTTCTGATGCAATGCAGTGCATATGATTAGATGGGTTGAAATTGACAAGCTAAGATAATTAATACAAATAAATAACTTGTACAATAATAAGCAATAATAAATGTTCTCTGATAAAAAAGGCTACTACTGAAGCAAAATGAGTTACTCAACTGTAATCCTCATAAAATTAAACAAATATCACAAGTCATGATTGAAGTTCTCAAAAAAGCTCTCTACATGTACAAACAACATAGTTCAACTGATCATTATATTTTATTGCTTTGTAATTTTATTCAGATTCTATAAATTGGATTTTTAAATCAACAGGCAGCCTAGTTTCATAGTAGCTCTTTAATTAAAATTAAATAAATACATGCAGGTTATTAGAAGAACAAAGTATTAATCCTCATCCTACCATTTATAAGCTTTTAACTGTGAGATCACTGGCAGGGATCCTAAGCTCTCTTAATTTCTCATCTATTAAATTTGGTAAAGCAGTAGGCCATAGATCAGAATGCTAATTCATAATGTATTTTATACACATTTACTAGTATACACATTCATTTATTTCATAAATGAAAAATCAAAACTTTTAAACCACTTTAGTTATTTAATTTATTAATGGTGATTAAGTTTTATCTCAATATGTTGTAATTATCCTTGAAAATAGAATATCTATTTTTTTTCTTTTTCCAGTACAAGGGATTGAATCTAGGGGCATTCTACCTTTGAGCTACAACTCCAAATTTTTTCACTTTTTACTTTTTATTTATTTATTTATTTATTTATTTATTTATTTATTTATTTATTTATTTATTTTTGCAGCACTGGGGTTTGAACCAAGGGGCATTCTACCTCCAAGCTACATCCCCAGCCCTATTTTTTATTCTTCATTTTGAAACAGGGTCTCACTAAGTTGCAGAGGCTGGCAGAGAACTTGTGATCCTCCTGTTTCAGCCTCTCAAGTACTGGAATTACAAGCATGTGCCACCATGCTTTTTATTTCACTTTTTATTTTGAAACAGGACTTCACAGGACTTGCTAGAGGGCCAAGAGTCTCACTATGTTGCCAACTCTGTCCTCAAAACTGTGATCCTCCTTTCTCAACCTCCCAGGTACTGGGATTACAGGCATGCACCACCATGTCTGACTAAAAAGAATATCTCCTTAAGTAATCTCTTTTCCTTTGCCACTGTAATTAGATAATGACCTCCCACCCCATTCCCATCCACTTTGGGCAAAGTTCTCTTCCCTCAATTAACAAAACAAAGACAAAAGATTGGGCAGTTATATAGCCAAATCTTTCAATCACTTTTATTACAATATGTAAGTTACCTTACAGATTCCATTGTCAACCTAATATTAAAAACTAGCCTCTCTTATGTACATTTTAAAAATGTAAATACATATACATAAACACACAGTTAATATGATTTGATCCATAATATTTAAATGAGAATCAGGACCTGGTTCTATTTCTAATAATAGTTTTAACCTTGTAACATTTAAAACAATGAGAAAATGAGATAATTCCTGGAATCAATGCTAGGACAGTTCCTGAGAATAACGGAAGTTCCTGACTCACTTTTTGAGCATGGAGTTTCTTGTGTCCGTTTTTGTTTTTATTTAAGGACATGCTACATTTACTATATTATCTAAGCAGCAAACTGAGACAGAAAAAATTGATATCTTTATAATATTTCTAAATTTTCAAAATATAGAAAAAAGGAATTGTTTGAATGTTAACTGTTTCCTTTATTTGATCTTCACTGTCATTTGAGTAGCATATAAATTTGATAATGAAAATATTATTTCTAATCATAATCTCTAATGATGACCATAGCAACTTATGAAAAAAGTCCTAAATACAGTAGGAAAAAGTCATAAATACAGTAGGAAAGACACTACAAATTCCCCAATGTAAACTGAACTTAATTGTGAATAACTTATGCTTATGATCTTCAAGAAACATGTATGAACTCACAGAACATATGTCAAATATGTTAAACTAACATGCAATATTGATCACTACCAATTTCTTTTTAAAGGACAATTTCAAAGAAAACCTACTCATCATTTCTTACTTGACTATGTGCCATCAAGGAAGAGGGTCAAGGCTTTAGCTTCATTTTGAGAGAAAGAACACCTTGTGATGGGGAATTGAAGAGAAAAGGTCATTTTTCCTAAGGCAAAATGACTCAAGTTTAAGGGCCATCAAATTTGGGAGAGGGAGTGGGGATTTCTTTAAGAATTTGACAGCCAGGACCCTTGACATTTATCTTTTTTTTTTCCTTTCTATTGGCCCTGCCCCTGTTGGAGAAAAGAAAGATAAAAAGACTCATAAGAAATGTAAGTGATCTTTATTGACCTGTGACTTTTGTATAACCATGACCTCTGGCATGTGACCACAGCATGCATTTCTTGTATAAATAGGTAAAGGAATTGAGCACTGGCTTGAAGTACTCCGTGTGTGTGTGTGTGTGTGTGTGTGTGTGTGTGTGTACTTTAAAAAATGAAAGGATTTGAAGAAAGTAAGTATGGGGAGAACGGGGGGGGGGGATAGGGAAGAAAGGGGTAATTATGCATTTTTCCTTGTGAGAAAACAAAGAAATCCAAGTTCCATTATTCTTTGGTTGTCCATCCCATCCTCAGTCCATGCTTAGTCTTCCTTAATTTTCTTCCAGATACTCCATTAATTTTCTCTCAAAATAATTGTGCCCCCAAAAGGCGTAGTCACCAAATTGGGAATAAATTGAAAAATAGTTCCCAGTCTTTAGAAGGTTTTCTCAGATATGATAAACACATTAGTTGAGCAGAGAAAGCTCAGCAATCTGCTATGAAAATGAATGAATTGTATCTCAGATCTTTCAAAAACACCCCACGAGAGCAGAGGAAATGTCTGAGAATGGGACATAGGAGCCTTTCCCTTTACCTGAATCATAATCTTTTTGAAAAATACATCACTTAAAATACGGTCATTAAAACTTTCTTTAAATTATACGTTTTGCTCTGAAAAGGAAACGGGATAGAGGCAGATGTATTTTAATGACAGATTCATTTCCCTGTAGAAAACTACTTAAATATAGTAATAAAAACTGGGAAGTTATTTCATCCATATTTCCTTTAACCTTTCAGGGCATCCGCTCAGGTTTGTTCAGAGGGAGTCATTTTACACATACATAAGCAGACCCTGTCAAATTTAAAATAAAAGATGAAAGGGAAAATCAACTCTAACATCATCAATACTCCCTGCTGTAAAATCCTACTCAATCTATGTTTTTTTTTTTCCTTAGTTCACAGAAATGTTTCATATAAAAATATGAAAAAGACAACCTCGCCCTGTGCTTCCACCTGAAGGTTGCTCTTTCACATCGATCTCACCTGCTTGTTTCATCCTGGGAGCTGCGGGACCAGACCCAGGCACACAGTGTCAGCAGCAGATGCCTCTCAGCCAGATTCGCCTAAGGGGAAAGCGGTGGGGTGTTGGTGAACCTAGTGGGGGCTGGTTTGCTCTGGTTCAAAAATCAAACTCTGTACAGAAGCTGACACCAGCTCTCTATAAAAATGTCCTACCTAACAGCCATCTTGAAGGTGAAAAAGTTTTCCCAGGGAACCTACTTTCTGAGAAAAAGGAGATCTAAACTAAACTAAACTTATAAAAAAAAAAAAATGGTAACATGCTGAAGTTCGTTCACATTTCGTATTAGACCTTTAGGCTCTGCTTCTACTCTTGCTTTCTAAAAATTATTTTGTGGTCTTTGGAATTTAGTATAAAAAAGAGAATGACTAAAGGTCATTATATTTTAAAGTACATTACTTACTTAGATGAATATGTATCACTCACACAACAACAAATACATTTTTTGCTAAAGGCCACTCTGTCCCAACGCCCAAGGCAAGTAAAGTTTGTGCCAGGCAAGTTCTGAATGTTGATTTTAATATTTGTAGATTTTCTTAAAGTTAGCAAAGAAAAGAATAGAAAAGTTAGCGAAGAAAAGAATAGCAGTCTGGTAAATGACACACATATTAGCAAAGTAATATGGTTTTCAATTTTTACCATTCTATTCACCAAATAACTTTGCAGATAATAAGTTTCAATAATTTCTTATTACCAGTGATCTACAAAGTAAATTACAAACCAAGGAGTAAGTAAAGTCACGAATCTACAGACTGGTAGAAAACTCTGATTATATCCATATTCATTATAATTATGATTGGCTGGGATAATAAATGTCTCCACTCAAAAAAAAGAAAAAAAGGCATTGGCTTAAATGAGATAGAAATGTGTTTCTCTTCTTTATAGAAGCCCATAGCTTGGTAATCTATGACTACCATTGTGGCTCTATTTTATCAATTCCTTCTATTTTATGCATTCATAATATCTAGGGTAGGCCTTCCTCCTCATGTCCAAGCTGGTATGCATACAAGCTACACAGGGAAAGAATAACAAACTGTAAAACTAACAAAATTGCTAAACAATTTTGCATAGGCCAGCTATTAAGGAAGCATCCCTAAAGTGGCATCAGAATACCATCACTTAAAACACTCCCTTTGGGAGGTTGAGACAGGAGAATAATGGGATCCAGGTCAGCATATGGTAATTTAGCAATACCTGGTTTCAAAATGAAAATGAAAAAGGGCTGGGTGTAGCTCAGTGGAGAAGGCCCCTACCTAGATTCAATCCCAGCAACACACACACATACATACAAAACCCCAGAAATTAGAAATGTCTCCACTTAAGAAATTAACCCTTGGCCATATTTAGCAGCAAACTTTCAAAGATTAATAAAAATACCAACCAAAATAATCAATTGTGATGGAAGCAGAGGGAACAGGTATTAAAGGACAAGAATAGAGGATCACCAATGTAATTTCAACCAATCAGTGAAGTAAAGTACATTGTTCCACTTGAAATGATCCCTTTCCCTACCAAGCATTTTTCAATTTTTTTCTCTATTCTAAGAACAGACTGCAAGAAGGCATTGTGATGGTCAGAGCACACAAGTAAGCATTTAGAATCAGGGAAGCAACTCCTAACATCCTGAGACCCCCTGAAAGCAAGGTAGAGCTGGAGCTGGGGAAGTGGAGAAGAAAGGGAAGGCAGGGTTGTGAGAGGACTTCCTAGTCAATCACGTGTCCCGACCTGAGCTATGGCCACTATGGTGCATGTGAACAGTCCTTGTTTACATACTAAAATGTTTATTATTTCTTAAAGCAATATGTGAACTCTGGAAGTGTTTGGATTTCTTTCAGAAATATTTCTAAACTCATAGCAAACTTACCATCTTTTGAATTTCCCATCCAATTAGAGTTGCATAACTAACGTTGATTTAATAATTGCATTTTATTACTTTCATGGAAAAAAAATATGCCTGTGCTCAATTGTCAAGGAGATGTTAAAAGAATATATTTCTCCACCTACCCTGCTCAACAAATTATGGACTCTGAAGTTTTAGTTTTTTCCAATAGGCCAAATTTGTTCCAGTTTTAAATCTTGCCTTTATTTCAGTGTACAAAAATCATGTAGACCAATAGTTCAATAACTTAAATATTATTTTCAGCCTGTACTACCACACATGTCTTGGTCTGCAAAGTAGATGGTTACTATCATCAGGAAAAGAAGTCAAATTCTGGCCTCACATTCCATGAAAGCTGTAAACTAAATCACTTTGATCTTCTTCATGTTCTTCACTTTGATTCTCACAGAATATTTACATCCTCTTATGTTTATATGACCTCATGAACCCATGAAAGTTTCAATAGACAGCCAGTTAAAACATGCAGTATGTTTTTAAAAACCAAACATACTTTAATAAGTCTGCTAAAAGCTGATAGCATTTCCCAGACTATACCACACATTAATTATCCTTCCTCTTTCCTGAGTCAAAGATTATAAGTAAAGGAAAGGGCTTAACCTTAGACCA
>PVLC010027747.1:0-21597 GCA_004027655.1 Graphiurus murinus
TTGTGGTACTGGTAGCAGCAATCTTAATGGAAATTTGGGAAATAGTATGCATGACATGGGGTGGGGGGGGGAAGAAAATTTGTGGCAGAGGACATCTGAACAGTTGTAATTGTTGCTGGTTCCCCACTTGGGCTTCTTCTTATATTCACTTTCTTGCTTATATTTTTGAGACATTTAAAGAGAAGATTCCTTTTCAATAAATATGTAAAAACCCATTTTGTGGTAAATATTTTCAGTTGCTAAGAGAAGAAAAGTTATTCAAGGAAGCTGCCTGGAAACACTTAAAGGCTGAGCTATGAAAAGGTAACATGAAGGAGAGTTAGTGCAGCTGAAGTAAGATGTTTAGGTTCTGATTGTTGATGGAATGAGTGAAATGAAAGATGGAATGAGTGAAGTAGTGATATAGAGAGAAGGATGTTTACTGTAGACTTTGAGGTGATAAAGTCAAGGTCAATATTTGGTAAGTGGAAATTAAATGTATGTTTTTGAAAGATAATTGATATTAACTTGAATGCTGGGTAAGGGTAGGAAGAAACCAGAAGGAATAAATTAATGAGCTGCTGTAATAATCTGTCCAAGAGATGGAGGAAAAAATAAAGACAATATTTTTATGAAAGGAAAGGAGGGGATAAATTAGAGATATAATTTAAAAGAAAAGAGTACAAGTTTGAGAGTGAGGTAATAAAATTGCTAAGAAACTATCAATGATGCTTGGAGAAATGGGTGAATTATTCTATCAACCCTGGGAGGGAACACAAGACCTAATTGTAATGATAGCCAAGGTTACTTAGTCTGCTGCATGCCCAGGTGTCAACAGTACTTATATAGTATATTTGAAACATCTGAAAGGGTGGGACCTTTGAAATGTGTGGTGGACCATAGCTCATCTATGGATATTTCTTGCTTCAAATGCTCTACCATTATACGACCATTTTTCTTTCTTCCTTCTTTTGGTCTCTTCACCACACAAAACTAATCAAAACCAATCTGATCTAAAGGTTTTTGTTGTTGTTTGTTTTATTTTGTTTTAATCCATGAAATTGTACTTGTAAAAGGTCTCTGTCCAGGACCTTTGTCATAACCAGCAGCCCATTACCACATAAGGAAACATTCCATGGTAGAATGGTAGAAAACATAAATATGATATGATGCAGTGTTTATATGATATTGGAGATTAAACCCAGGGGCATTTTACCTCTAAGCTAAACCCCCAGCCCTATGTTTTCTTATTAAAACAGAGTCTCGTTAAGTTGCTGAGGGCCTCACTAATTACTAAGGGTGGTCTTGAACCTGCTATCCTCTTGTCTCAGCCTACCAATTACTGAGATTACAGGTGTGTGCCACCATGCCCAGCAGCATAATGTATTTTTAAAACTTAAGTTTTTATAATCAAAATATATTAATACTATTTTATTTCTCATTGTTTTTATAATCAAACTGTATCAATTCTCAGTCCTCATTAAGACTTATGATAAATAAATTTCCCCAAAGTTTTGTTTAAACAATTATTTGAAAAATGCATACAATTTGTTTTAAACATCTTTTATTCACATAATTTAAAGATCATGATGCATCCTCTCACTCTTTGATTTAAAAATCAAAGAAAATGTCTTCTACTTAGGTGTGATTTCACCATGACAATTTGTGGTCCCATTCAGTTGCTAAGAATGGCATCTTATCTGTATTTAACTTTGTGTGTTGTCTGCCAAGACAGTATGTTCAAAATATTGTTTTGTGCAGCTCTTTCTGCAATGATGATTGACAATGATCTAAAATAAACATAATTCCAGGTAGTTCTGAAAAATCATGAATGAGTATTATACAAATAGCTAAATAGTTTAAATGAATGGTATTCATATGTATCTTAGGTATAAATGGTATACAAATAATTAAATATGAAGGTCTACTAACAGTTAATACATTTTTAAAGTAGGATTTAAATCCCATTTAATCTTCCTTTTATACTGAATTAAATTAAATTGTCTGATAATTATGAATTATCAGAAGAAATTACTGAAAATATTTGATGAAATGGAAACTTAGAATCTACCTAAATAATGACAATGCTTATTATTCTCAATCTTTTCTCACTTTCCCCCTCCAATATTTACCATTAAAGTCAATAAAAATGTATTTTTTTTATCATAATCTCCTGATCTTTTCTGGTCAAAAGCAGTCATCCCTTGCCTCAGCCCTCAATTTATTCCTCCTTTCTTCCAATCTTGCCCATCCTTAAATAGTTTCTCCATTAAGAATAATCTGCTTAATACTTAGAACATGCCATTAACCTATTTGCAACTTTCTGAAGGCCCCCATTACACAAAAGACAGAAGTGAAACACTTTACATTGCTATAAGGTCCATCTGGTATTGTATCTGTCTTTGTCTCTCATCAAAATTCACCTTCTCCTCCACTACCCCTAGCCTTTGTTCTCCAACTATTCTGGGTTTATTCTATATTCACATATGTCCAGTGAAACTGCCCTTAGGGTTGAGGCACAGCTATTTTTTCTACTTTGATCACCAATTTCTTCATATTTGCTTAACTGGCCCTTTCTTGTGTCCCAGATCTCACAGTCAAAACAGAGAAGACTTCTCCACCACCCTGCAGAAAGTACCTCAAGATGGATGATATCCTGCCAGCTCATTTTAATTCTCATCACAATACTTACATTCTATTACTTGCAGATAGCTCTCTTCTTCCTTTATTTAGTTGTTTATCTTCCTTCATGTAATATTAAATCCCAAGACTGCCCTGTTCAGCAGAGAGATGATCTCTCTGGAGAGCAAAGTTAGTGGCCTCAAATGGCCAATCAATCCAAGGTTTGAAGCCTTGACTGTAGCTATGCTTTCTCTGGTATGTTATTAAAACTTACTCTGCCTCAGATTCTCACATATAAAATAGAAATTACAATGGTTTATATTTCATACAGCTCTTGTGAATACTAAATGAGTTAGGCAGGGACTGGTGCATTTTAAAAGCATCTGAGAAAGGCCATCCATTGTTCCTCACTGAACCTCAACATGTGGAACAATATTTGGTACAAGTAAGAACTGAATAAGTATTAAAAATTGAAAAAGAAAAATGAGTGTTATGGTTTGATAAAAAAGTATCCCCCAGAGAAGCTCATGTTTAGACATGCAGCCATGTTTGGAGGTGGGGCATGACTGGAGGGGGGGGGTCACTGAGGATGTGGCCTTAGGGACTGTATCTGTCCCTGGTCTTTCTCTTTGTCTTTCTCTCTCTCTCTCTCTCTCTCTCTCTCTCTCTCTCTCTCTCTCTCTCTCTCTCTCTCTCTCTCTCCTCCCCTCCTTATTAGCTTCCATGAAGTGATAGCATTTTTTTCTCCTCCACCTTTCTCTGAGGCTCTGTCACCAAGTTGCTTCTGCCTTGAGCCAGCCAACCATAGATTCATCTCTGAACACCTAAAACCATGAGCCGATAAGCCTTTCTTCCTCTAAGTTGTGCTTATAAAGTATTTTGGTCACAAATATGGAAAAGCTGACTAAAATAATGAGCAAATTGTGTCTGTTATTCATACAAAGGGTTTTTCCTTTTAAAAACAATGTGTTACTTCTTTAATTTCAGTCCTAAAGTATAGGCATACACCTAAATGGGAACTGATTTTTAAATTTGTAATCAAATTTCTAATGTATATAGAATTAGATTACTCTGGATCTTTGGTGCTGTTTCCTATAAATGGAACTAATAATCCATGACACTTAGTAGTACATAGAAATGTAAGACATAAGAGAAATATAAAATAGCAATAATTTACCAGTTGTTTGTTAATTTTTCTGCTGTCTCTGTGTACCATCACAGCTACAATACAGGCAGTTTTATTGTAACCTGGAAAGAATATAAATTGTGGCTAATTGAAAGTGCAAGGGAGATTTGAATGATGACAGAAAGCAATTACCCAAGTTGTGAGTGTGTGCCAGGTGGGGACTGGTATGCGTGCTTTTTGATATATTGTGGAATTTTATGTAGCTAAAATTACTTGATTGGTAAAATACAACTGTTAGAAATGGTTCTTTGATTTTCTAGTCTCTTCAGGATTGCAGAAAAGCTTCTTTCTCACAAATGACCACTTATTTACATAGATTTAACTTTATTTCACCCCTGGTTTCCTAGTATGGGCTATTCAGTGCTTTGGGGATAATTTATATCAGAAACCATAGGCTATTAATGTGATTCTAAGTTGAAAACCTTGCCGCTTTGTCAGCCATGGGGAAAAAAAATAAAATATAATCTGTCACCACCAAGTGCTTCTTCCCCTTGTACAAGAAGATGAAATGTAATATGTTTTCTTCTTAGCATCTTTTTCTGTATCTTGGGCTTTAATTTCATAGAATATAAGTAATACTTGCAGGCTTAAATATATTTTATTAGATTTCTTTTACTTTGAGCTATGTGTATGTGAGTTCATTAATTATGTTCAAAGATGGAGAAAAAGTACATTTCTTCCTAATGCCTATCTGCTTTGTAATACTTTTTATTATTATCCCTTAACACATGGGGAAACCAAGTAATTAGAGAAATTAAATACCTTAAATTAAATACTACTCAGCTTGTCCCTAATCAAACAGGGATACTAACTCAGACCCAATTAAGTGCATAGCCAGTACTTCTATGATACTAGTGATCAAGGACAACTCAACTCAAAATCAGAGAAGATTGAAAAACTGTCAGACATTTGGGTACTTTGCCACCAGGAGATGGAAAATGTGATATAAAGATCAATAAGTAGTGAGGACACTCTCCATTCTTCCCTTCCCTGTTCCTAGAACCAAGTGCTGCTTATTGCTAGTATTCTTGCATGCCTGAGAGTCTGTGCATTGGCAAGTGAGCCCAAAGGAAGCCTATGTGCATGAGAGCTTGACTGTCACGAAGAGTCATTATATAGGAAAAGAAACACACAGACAAACTAGGCTCCAAGAGGCGAAGAGGATTCCAGTTTTCTTCACTAGAAATGTATGTAACTTTTGCACCTCCACTGAAACCCATTCCATACTGCATAGTGTTTTCCAGTTATTACATGTCTGATTCTCCTGTTTGACTGCAGATGAGAGGCGATGATTCACATCTGTCACCACAGTGCTTTGCACAGGGCTCCAAGCAGGGTAGTATAGTGGCCAAGAGCACGAGCTCTGGAGATGGACACTAGATTCTAGTATCTGTGTCAAAACATGCTAACTGCATGAGCTTTAACAAATTAGTCTCTCTAATCTCATGTTTCTCATCTCTAAAATAGAAATAATATTACTTCAGAGCCCCATCATAAAGATTATATGTGTTAATATCTGTGAAATGTATAACATATGCATGATTGGATGAACTTAAAACATTTCCCTATGGTCAGATATGCATTTAACAGCCCAGCTTTGGCCAAGTAATGTCTGGTTTAGCCTGTACAGAGTATAAAAGAACAAGTACTGACTTGGAATATGCTCACAAAGGTCATACATACTCCACTTTTATGCTGTTCTGATTACTTTATGTTTTCTTATATTCTGCACTCTTCAATTTTGTGTCCTCTGTCACACCACCAATAATTTGTTCTAAGACATTGACAAAATTGTTAAAAGGACAAGGACAAAGATTTTAATTCATTAGAATGACACAGAGATTTGATTCAATACTTTTTGGATGCAATTATTCAAACAACTATGAATCCATGTCGAAGTTTATCATCCACAGTACATTTTTATATACACAATGTTTTAGAAAGCCAATCCTTTGCTTAAATTATAATAGATTTTGTCTGTGGAATAGGTTTTGTCTGCTAATAGCATGTATATAAAATCTGAGTTGTTACTTACCAATGTTAATGGTGATTATTGTTTGTCATAACTAGTATTTCAATTTTTATTAACATCATGATATTTATTTTACTATTTTAGAAAGATTCTATAATTAAATTTATAAAATTATTTGCAAAGCAGATCTTTTCATGTGAATAAATATTTATTTCATCATTAAATTAGTGGCTAAATAATATTCTACCATGTGGTGTATCATAATTTAACCATAATTTAATCTCCTATTGATGGGCATTATACTATTTTAAAATTTTTATACTTATTTTATTTTTTAATTTTTTTTATTGGTACATTTTAATCATACATCTTTGTGAGGTACAAGCTGATAGAGGCATACATGCACACAGCTCTCATTTAACCCTTCCCCAGTTCCCACCCTATTTCCTCCCCCTTCCCTCCTTCTCATGTTCAGCTTAGTGATAGAATTTGATATGTTTGTGAATGTCCATCATGTGCATTAGGGTGTTTTCCTCCCCCCCACCCATCACCTTCAGTGAGGTCACCTTCTTTGCTCATCTAAGTTTTTTCCTTTTTTCGTCTAGAGTCCCTCCTATGACCCAATTTCTCATCAGTTTCTACATATTAGGGAGAACACACGACTTTTCACTTTTTTTGACTAATCTCACTTAAAATAATGTTTTCCAGTTCCATCCATTTCCTAGCAAATGACATGATTTTGTTCTTTATGGCTAAGTAAAATTCCATTGTGTATATATCCCATATCCATTCATCTGTTGATGGGCATCTTGACTGGTTCCATAGTTTGGCAATTGTGAATTGTGTGTCTATAAACATAGATACAAAAATAAATAAATAAATAAATAAATAAACACAGATACACATGCATTTGTCTGACAGTTTGGTTTCCATTCTTTTGGGTAGATACCCAGAAGTGGTATTGCTCAGTCATATGGTAGGTTCATTCTCATTCATCTGAGGATCCTCCATACTGTTTTCCAAAGTGATTGCACTAATCTGCAATCCTACCAACAGTGTATTAGAGTTCCCACTTCTCCACACCCTCACCAGCATTTGTTGTTGTGTTTTTAATGATTGCCATTCTAATTGGGGTTAGGTGAAATCTCAGGGTAGTTTTGATTTGCATCTCTCTAGTTGCTAATGATGTTGAACATTTCCTCATACATTTATTGGCCATTTGTATTTCTTCTTTTGTGAAGTGTCTATTTAGTTCACTTGCCCATTTTTTATTGTTATTTGTTTTCTTAGCAGCGAGTTTATTGAATTCTCTGTATATTCTAGATATTAGTCCTCTATCAAAGGAGTAGCTGGCAAATCTTCCTCCATTTTGTTGGTTCTCTGTTGAAATTCTTGATAGTTTCCTTTGCTGTGCAGAAGCTCTTCAGTTTAAAGCAATCCCACGTATTGATCCTCCTTTAAATTTCTTATGCCTATGGGGTCTTGTTGAGAAAGTTTTTACCTGTGCTTTTGTGTTGAAGTGTTGAACTTATGCCCTCTTCAAGTAGCTACAAGTTCTCTAGTCTAATTTCCAGGTCTTTGATCCGTCTTGAATTGACTTTTGTACAGGGTGAGAAACTGGGGTTTATTTTCATTTTTCTGCATATGGTTAACTAGTTTTGCCAACACCAAAATTTTTTTAACATTATTTAAAACAATATTTTTTAAAAACACCTGTATAAAGAGCTTAATGTCTAATTCAAATGATATCCTTAGAATAAATTACTAAAATTATTATTGCTAATATATTTTCAGTTTTTCATGATTGTCTACACATATAAACAAATTTTTGTCTAGGAAAAAGTATATAAATTTATGTTTTACAAGAATGTGTGAGAAAGGATGTGATAAGGTATTCTCTGACTCTATATTGTTGACCTTTTTTCCAATTTTGTAAGTAAAAGAATGGTATTTCAATGTAGATTAAATTTTTTGTTCCTTTGAATTCTATCAGAGTTCAATACAACTATAATTTTTCATTTATTATTTATAAATTTTGTGCTATGAATTTCTCGTTCATATCCTAGTATAGAATTTTATTTTTAATTTGGTGTTCAAACTTTCCAATTAATTTGCCAGAATATTTTAGATATAAGGAAAAAGTAAAACTTTTAAAATAATAATTCTTTTAAATTATTACTCAGTAGGTTATTTACTTTGAAACCAAAAAATAAACAAACCATCTATAACCAAAAAATAAAATAGACAATGCTCCATAGCTTCAAATGATCTGGCCAAGTTTTCAAAGTCTATTTCATCTTAATATTTAATAAGTATCCATCTGTACTGTTAGTGCTTTCTTGAGCTCTGCCATGTAATTTTATTGTTCTAAATTATAACTTTACAGAGTTATGTAAAATATATAAATTTTAAGTTTTGTATTTGAATGTACTACCTACATAAAATGACCTCTACTATTTGTGTTAATTTTGAAGAATATAGGATTAACTTTGTGGGGGTGTGTGGTTTGACAATTTTCTTCAATTTTAAAAATTTATCCTATCACTTTGAGTCTCCTTTGAGCTCTCTACATCTATTCTACTCAATTATCTTTCTCTAGAAAAATTAACTTTCTTGGAAAACTTTAAATGCATTTATAGAAAATAAAACATGTTTTCTTATTTTCAAATCTCTAAATCCTTCTCTTTTTTTTTCTTTCTACTAGGTATTGAACTCAGGGTCATTCTACCACCAAGCTGCACTTTCAGCTCTTTTTATTTTTATTTTGAAACAGTGTCCTGTTAAGTTGCTCAGGGTCCCCCTTAAGTTGTTGAGGCTGGCCTCAGACTTGCAATTCTTCTCTCTCAGTCTCCCAAGAACTGGGATTTTACTTACATGCAACCACATCTGGATTATTCTGTGGATTTTTTAACTTCACTTTTTCTCAGAGATCTGTCTACATCTTTTTCAAAATGTCAGATCTTGGATTTAATTATTAGTTATATTTATGTATCGTATTCATTGCTTATTTTATGTTATTAAGCCTTAATTTCCTATTTTTGTATAGCTTACTATTATCTTTCAAAAGTCAAATACTTAATGCTTTTTAATTATGTGCTATTTAATAATAAAATTTTAAAAATGACAAAATTTTCCAAACATTTTTATCTATTATATTTTCTTTTCTATGTTCTCTGCTTTGTCCTGTTTACTCAAGGAGGTTAGAAAATGTTTACCAATAGACACTAATCTTTATTCCTACTTCTAATGATTTGATTTGAAATTTTGAATTCAAATGTTATCACAAAATTCTGCCATTGGAAAAATTCTCCTTTGAAAAAGTTTCAAATATTTCAACTTTTCTTAAAAATAAAATTTAAAACAAATGTAATTCCCTCTCTAACCACCAGCCTCTCTCTACTATTTTCAGGAGAAGAGGGGTTGCCAGTCTTTCTAAACTTAACTTATTAATATTTACCCATAATGATTATACAATTTCCCCCACATGGGAAAGAAGGCAACATGTGGAGAGAGGCAGGGAGGTATAGGAACTTGTTCTGTTCCTGGGCTCCAGTTGTTTCTGGGTCTCACTGCATCCTTACCATACTATAGTGGGTTATGTCACTACTTAATTTCTATAGGTTATCATTTTCTTGTACTTAGTTCTATAAAAGAGAAGTTTCTGTCTATTATGGTTTCCTTCATTTAGGAAGCTATATGTATTTTCTTACATGTTTAATCCTTTCTTGAGGAAATTTGTATTTTATCCTATTAAAGTCATTACGGATCTTCCTTCCAAACTAAAGTTTATTTTTGTGTTGGTATTACTGTGCCAAAAATATGGCCTGCAAGTTCAGTCACTTACAAAACATATACTTGTATTATGCTTATATGTCACTTATATTTCCTTTTATGTATTTTTTCATTCTATAATCCAGACTAAACCTTGCAACTACTTTTTAAAATTATGTCATACGTGTGACAGAATGTTAAGCAAGGGAGAAAGTGAAACATGAATTGACTTTTAGGAATTATCCTTGAAAGTGAAATAGTATCATTCCATCTTATTTTCTTGGCCCAAGTAATACTACAGCCAGATTCGAAAATAGGGAAGCATATTGCACTTGTATGGAGCACTACAAGTTATATAGCAATAAGCAGAGATACATGAAAGTCTTACAGAGAAGGGAGTAAGTAGCAGTAAACAGCAATAAAATGTATTATAATACCTGTCTTTTTGTTGTCTACCCTCAAGCTTTATCACCTCTATCACATTTATTACTTCGCTCTTTTCTCTTGCATACATGGAAAGGAGGTCGACTGTACCTTTTATTTTCCTTATTCAGGGTTCTATGGCATTGATTTTGCTATTACTATCACTACAGTGGATCTGGTGACTTTAATTTTCCTGAGAATTGTCTTTTAGTATTTCCAGATCTAACTAATTTCCTCTTCATTCCCATTTTACTCCCTTTCTGTTATAGAGGCCATATATTTTTTAACCTACTTAAGGTTAATTAACAATCACTTACATTTTTTGTGTGTAGCCAGGCTCTTCTTTGTATTTATTTATTTTTAAAACAGGGTGTGATTTATCCATATTCAATAATTGCCACCATATAGAGTAAGTACTCTTTCTTCTGCTTGCTTCATCCTCTAGGTTAACTGCTGACCCCTCTTTGCAAGTCAGTTGGAGATAACATTGATGAAAAAAGTTTAATCCTAAACTTCTGTGATGAATTTATCTGCTTTGTAATATTTTTTCCTTCCTATCTGCTGTTTCAGGTTGCTTGCTCTTCTGGTTCTTAATATCTGGCTCTCCTCTCATAATGCATGCCGTCTTTCTCTACAAGTCCCACTATACAGTCACAAGCTCTCATAGAATGTTGATGATCATTCTGTGTGTGAATGTGAAGTATCTCTCTGGCCTTGAAAAGACAGCAGTATGAGAGAGGTAAAAATAACAGAGGTTAGTGGTAATTGCAAGGAAAGGAAAGCAGTATTCCTTTCTTTCATAGAATCGTTTCTTATTGGTAGGCATTTGGAAAATCATATAAAACCTCCACATATGACATTGTTCTACATAGAGATCACTAATGAGGAACATTGGCAAAAGCTGAAATCACAGTTTCCCATCAACTAGAGTCATATGCTTTGCTCAGTTCTTTGGTAGCTGAAGGAAAGTGTGTCTTCTGGTTATGTACTCAAAAGCATAAATTCTACTACCAGCACCTCGGTTTTGTCTGATTGTATACTTTACATAAACTTGTTTCCAAATACGTATTTTAATGTCTGACTTCCTTTTCTCAGCATTATCATTATTATTATTATTATTATTAGAGGTAATAGTAGTAGTAGTAGTAGTAGTAGTGGCACTGAGGATCAAGGCCAGAGGTACTCTACCTCTGAGCTATACCCCCAACAACCCTTTTTTAGGTTTTTGTTTTGAAACAGGGCTACACTAGTTTTTTGAGAACCTTGCTAAGTTGCTGAGGCTGTCAATATTATTTTCATGAACTTCTGTTCATAAATATGCATTATAGTAGTAGCATATTCAGTAATAGGCTTCATATACATGTGGAGAATTTTCTATTTCCAAGTAATCTTAGATACATATTTATTTTACAGATAAGAAAACTCTAGTCCCAGAAAATTCAAATGACTTTACACAGCACTGGCTAGAGAGATAGATGGGAATTTAAACACAAAAATCCTGAGTTATGCTTCCTTGTAGAGTTACTTTTTGAGGAAGCAAAACAAAAGACAGAAAATTTAGTCACCTAATCATTTTGAAAGCTTGACAATTGAACAAAAATATAGTATCATTACTATATTTTCTCCTGTATGATTGGAGATCACCAGGTCTCTGGAGTTTGACTTTAAGAAAATGAAAACACTATTATCATTTTCCAGTGCCATGTGACTTCCTGTTTGTCAACAGGTATGCAGGGGAGCAATAGAATATAGTAGCAAGAGAAACTGCCTGGCTGATTTCTTGCTGATAGCCATATGTTAATGCCTATATGCTATACTATTCACTTTACATATTTTGGAAAATTTGTGAAGAAAAATAATCCTCTCTTAATGTATCACTATATAGATATATACATATATGATAGCATATTTCTAGTTTCTGACCATTTTATAGTCTTTCTTCTGAAATATTTGTTGTCATTGTTATCTATTGTTGGAAATGAACCCAGGATCATTCTATCTCTTGACTTACACTCCAGCCCTATTTTATTTTTTATTTTGAAACGGGATCTTGCTAAGCTAGAGCACACTGGGCTCAAACTTACGATCTTCCTGTCTCAGCTTTCCAAGTACTAGGATTACAGGCTTGTGCCACCATGCACTCCTCTTTTAGTCTTTAAATAAATAAAAAACTACAAATCAAGTCTATTTTATGTCCATATTTAATTTTTCTCTCAGAAGTCAGTATCTAGAGTAGTCATATATTTCTAGTTTTGGAAAGTTGAGGCATTTCTTCCTTTCTGGTCATCCTGTATTTCTTTCTTCCTGCAAAAGTAAACTTTTTTTCTGATAGTGACTCTGAAATCACTTTCTTACATTCCTTCAGTTCCCTAGAACATATATCTTCAAATATGAAGATGCAGATTACTTTAAACCAACTAGGGACTATTATCTCAAGCAGCAAAATCTTTTTCACCATTGTTCTTTATTTTCAGTATGAAAATCACTTTCTTTCTAGAAAAAATGAACTCAGAAGAATTTATTGGTTACTCTTCCATCATTTGTAATAATACCATTTCAATTAACCAATACATCTATTCATTTCTTCTTACCTCTTTACAAGTTAATTTTAGGAAGTTAGAGATTGTTTACTACAGAAATAAGGTGATTTAGCTGGGTGTGGTGGCACATGACTGTAATCCTAGTACTTGGGAGACTGAGACAGGAGGATCACAGGTTTGAGGCCAGCCTCAGCAACTTAGTGAGACCCCCATTTCTAAATAAAAACAATAGCAACATCAAAAAATAGGGCCTGAGGTATAGTTCAGAGATAAAATGTTCCTGGTTTCAATACACAGTGCCACCGAAAAGAAAGAAAGAAGGAAAAAAAGAAAGAAAGAGAGAGAGAAAGAAAGAAAAAGGAAGGAAGGAAGGAAGGAAGGAAGGAAGGAAGGAAGGAAGGAAGGAAGGAAAAAGAAAACAAATAGAGTGATTAAGTGGAGTCAAGATGACATGAATATGATTCCTAATTTTGTTTCATTCATTAGTTTGGACAAGTTTCTTAAATTTAAAAGCTATCTTTTCTTCATCTGTAATTGTAAAGGAAGTAGTAGTTCACTCAAGATCTGTGATTAAAATTAGCAGGGCATTCAATTATAAAGCATTTAGCATAGTGTTTGTCACATGGCAAAAGTTACTAATTTCATTATCAAGTCATAAACCCAGTTTATGTTGTGCTTCCAAGGCAGTTAGCATAACAGGATGAGTATGACTCTGCTTAACTTGTGTCTCTGGTACTGAGCTGCAATCAAGAGCATAATAATTTTATTGAGGAAGTACAGGGAATGCCTGCAGAATGGAATCCAGAAAACAAAAGACAAAGATAGTCTTTGACTAGGATAGATATTTGACAGAGGGGCTTTAGAACAAAATCACCCCTTAGAGGAGTCCCATAATGAACAACATTATCTGTACCCTGGAACCTCTGCCATGCTTAACCTTGACTGGGACCATCTGAGATGAATGCAGTCTGAGTTCAGAACTTTAGATGTTGCATTTGGGCACTGAGTGTCAGCCAACTTCACTTTTTGCAAGAAAATAGCAAACTCCTTCTTGAACAGGGACAAGTGACACTCCTCCTGCTCTCATGTTGGGTTGTAGATCAGGGCTGCCTAATTGTTCAACATGACTTCGCCATTAATAACTAGGGAGTTGTCAAAGAATATGTAATCTCTCTGTATCTCAGCCTCCTCATCTGCAAAATGAAAAAAAAAAAAAAAGAAGAATGAAAAGAATAAACAAACATAAAAGTGAATGCACTTATTAGTATTCCATCATTAATCTCAGTTTATATAAGGAAGGTAAGAGTCAACATGTTTTCAAACCAAAACCTTGCAGAACCGATGTATTGATTTCACAGTATCAACAAAATAAGCTTCTCTGAAGGCAAATCACAAGTGCTATGTGCTATATGCTTTCCAGATAAAAGTGAGCTATTTTATATCCATCAAAGTTAGAATAAGGTTTAGTTTAGTGGACCAGGAAAATATTACCTGTTTTGACAAATACGATGGAACAATTCCAAGGAAATCCAATTTTGAACAGTATTGCATGCAGGGATTAGAAAGTTACAGAAGATTTGATTGTTCTGAATGCTTTTCATTGTCTGTGGTGTTATTTTAAGATTAGTTGAATATATTCTCTGAAGATAAACCAGCCTTTGTGTTCTTTCAATTTCCTGAGAGATGAAAATTTAATAATGAACCATCATTTTCAGAGAGTTTCATCTTTTTCAATAATCTGAAGATGTTTGGTGTACGATCTCCTCAGAAGATATTTCCTTAGAATAACCTCAAGGCCATTATTAGTATTAATATTTAAAAATGAAAACTATAAGATATAAACTATGCTATAGGAAGTAAATTGAATTGTTTCAAGTAACTAGAATGATTAGTCTTTTACTTATTTTAAAATGGAATTTTTCTTCATGTAATAGTGATAATAATGAATCTGAGTGATGCTTTCAGGATACTTCAGTTAGAAATCTTCCAACACTGCCATAACAATCATTTACTCACTCAGTAAATATGTATTGGGTATCTACTTTATGGTTGGCCTATTTTTAAATATGATAGCATAAAACTGAACCAGTGGGATTCATTCTCCCTCTTAAAAAGTCTCCATTATAATTAGGATAAGATTTTTACATTGCTTACAAGCCAAATCAATATGTGAGCCTCTGCATATATCTATAGATTTAAATAATATAGGGGTCTCATTAGCTTACTCCATTCTGGGTATATGATCTACTGTCCTAATTTTTCTTGAACCTCAAGCTCTTCTCTGCCTCAGGCCATCTGTACTAACCCTTACCTGCCTCTCTTGTATGCCATTCCTATAGATCTCAAGATTTCTTCTCAGCATTCTGATATCAGATAGGAGATAAAATAGCTACTAGCTCCACTCTCCAATCACTACCTATGCCTTAATAGTGTTTTATTTTTTTAATTACAGATTATTAAATTGGAAATTATCTTATTTGTTTCTAAATAAATGTTTCTTTCTCAAAGGCTTTCTGACTTCATGACCCAATTATATACCCTATCCCAGGCATGCTTTTGGTTCTATATTACTCTCTATATTGTGATTTTGTGTTTGGCTGTCTCCTAGCTCTAATATGTACACTATTGAAAATATATTTCTTTTCAGAGTTGTAGTACGTGGTCCAATACACAACATGCAATGTTTTCTCAAAAAATATTTACTCAGTAAATTAGGGAATTGATTTACTTCCAAATTCACACAATAGTACCACTTAATTACTGTGCGTATCACACAATGGGAAAGAAAACATAGTCCCTTCTCCTTTTTAAAAAAGGTGTTGTTCTTCAACTTGATGTTACATACTTATTGGCATACATACAATGCCAATCTGGACATCATATATGGGGAAGAGGAGGAAGTAGGGAGGGAGCTGGAGGGAGACTCACCAAGTGTTATGTGCAGGTATGACACTATCACTCTGAAAAGAAATAAAATTCTGAAAGCCAAGTACTTTTTTTTTTATGTGTGTTGTACTGAGGATTGAACCCAGGGATATTCTACTTCCGAGCTATGCCCCCATTCCTTTTTGTTTGTTTGTTTTCTTTTGAAATATGGTCTCACTAGGTTTCTGAGAATCTCTCTAAGTTTCTGAGGCTGGCCAAAACTTAAATCCTCCCATCTCAGCCTCCAAAGTACTAGGATTACAGGCATGCACCATAATACCTGCCTTCAAAACCATGTATTTGTACCAGAAACTTTTGAATTCTAAAATAATGTGTTTTACTTTGAGGTCTGAAGATGGGAACCAACTATCTATGAAAGTTTTCTTGTGCATCATTTGACATTTCTGTTCTAGGTTGCAACATTTCCTTAGATTACTCACAGAAGAAACTTTTGAGATTTCACAGAATGGAGTTCATTTATCATATGAATGATAGAAGTTTTGTGAACTCATTCTTGAGCTATTATTTAGATGTGTGAGTATGTCTACAGGCATTTTTAATATATATGCCTTCTGTTATCTAAGAGCAAGATTGAATTTCTTCCAACAGGGACACAAGATTACCTCCAACAGTGATTATAGCTCTTCAATCTCATTAAACCCAATTATTTCTTAATTTCACAAGGAGAAGATGTATGTTTGCTACTTATTTCACCACAGTAGATATTTCCTCTAATTCAGAAAGACATTGGAAGAGATCCTGGGTAAGAATGACAGAATACTTGAGCATATGATTGTATGCAAAGAACTAAACACAAATCTGTTGTTTGATTATTTTTATTTCCACCATAACTCTATTTCAAAATTAATTTAAATCCTCAAATACTTATAAGAAGAATATTAAAATAGATCACCAATTTACACAGTTATGATCTGTGTAACTTACTTTTATATCAGTAGAATTACCGGAATAAGATCATCCTTGCTTTACTCATTGTTATTAATATTGTCCACTCAAATAATTTAACCTTTATACTCAAAGAATATTCTATGTGTGGTTAAAAATATATACCAAAATATATATCAATAACATGAACATTATAAATGAGATTAAATAAGCCATTAAACTGGGCCAAGTATTAACTAAAAGCATTATATTCTCCAATTACATTAGATATAAGATCATGCTCTTTAAAAATATTAAACTGGTTTATCATAAAGGAACACATTTCTTTAATTTGGCTCAGAATGTCATTTTTACAACTTCTTTACTTAAGAATTATGTGCTTAATAGCACAGTAAATTTCATGCTCCAGAAAAGGTATGAGTTGGCACTACTTTTGCTTTCTGTTGCTGTGACTAAAACGGTTTAGGTAATTTGAACCAAAATTAATGCAAGAGAGAAAAATCAGAATCATTCAGTGGAAATTTCCATGCACCACAGTATGTGATGTTTTTTTGTAGAAATCTAGGATTAAATGGACAGTGTTTTTCATTCTAAAATGATTTTTTCAATACTGGCCTTTGATAGTGTATGAGAAGATGTACTGAAGTGAATGGCAGCCAAGACCTGCCCAAATATGCATAGTGGAAACATTTTGCATTTATGTCTGATTTCCCCCCTGCAGTAGTCAGAAGTTTATGCTTATATTCTTTCAGCACAGAAAACAATGTGCAAACCATGTGCCAATTCATGTATAATCACATGAATAGAATGGTATTGTTTTAAAGGGATGATAGACTCAGGAGCATACTGTAAAGCAGAATAAACGTGACCTAGAAGAAAATAAGAGGACAGATGAGTCCACAGAATGCTGAGATGAGTAAGAAGGCAAAAAATGGTGCATAGGCTACATTGTATTTTAATCAGAACCATATCAGGTTTGAAATCATTTTCTTATTCCCTTCTCCATATTTCATCACAATTTACTTGTCATACACAATTCATTTGTCTTTTTTATTTTCCTTATCTTTTATTATCAATGCAAAGATAAGTTTCAAGAACAGGCTCTTGGGCTTAATGACTTCACAAGAGCAGTAATAGTCCTTTAGGGACTAAAATAATAATGGTGTCTGATATGTTATATAGTGACAATTTTAACTGTAAATGTGTCAAAAAATTATCAGAAATTCTAATTTAAGGTCAAGTGAGCACATTCAATAAATTAGACAAAAGTTTCATTCTCTCACACATGAAAAAAGTAAATTGTCATAAGAACAGGTAAAATGTGGCCAGGATCTCCTACCAGGTGAGGGGATGTCTTTCCCAAAGTGTACCCCAGGAAATATCCTTGGTAAATAAACTTCCAATGGTTGATAATCATGGATTCAAAGGTTCAATAATCAAAGAATTATTGAAATGCAAAACTAGCAGGGCAGGACACGGTGGAGCACTCTTGTAATCTGACTACTTGGGAGGCTGAGGCAGGAGGATCACAGGTTCTTGGCAAGCCTCAGCTATTTAGTGAGGCCTCCTGTAACTTAATGAGATCCTGTTTCAAAATACAGAATAAAAATCGGGCTGATGGTATAGCTCAGAGGTAGAATACTCCTGGGTTCAATTCCCAGTACCAAAAAATAAATAAAAATAAAAATGTAAAAATAAAATAGGGCTGGGATGTAACTCAGAGACAGAATGCCTCTGGGTTCAATCCCCAGTAACACACACACACACACACACACACACACACACAGAAAAGCCAACCAGCCAAGCAATCAACAAACAAAAATAACAATTGTCCACACTGTAACCATGTTCCCGTCTTGAATCTATCACCTGAAGGTGGTTCCTCTCTTTGTGACATTGACATTTGCCTATCATGAGCTCAGTTCAGCTGAATGTCAAGTCATGATCTAAAAATGCAAGCATGCTGGACATGATGGTGCATACCTGAAATCCTAGTACTTGGGAGGCTAAGACAGGAGGATCTCAGGTTTGAGGTCCGACTCAGTAACTTTAGTAAGGTCCTGTTTTAAAATAAAAATTAAGAAGGGTTGGGGTGTAGCTCAGAGGTAAAATGCCCCTGGGTTCAATCGTTAGTACTAAATAAATAAATAAATAAATAAATAAATAAATAAATATGCAAGTATATCTGATGGGTGAACTATGGTACTAATGTCACCAGCATGAAAGATGAAAGTTGAAGCTGGGTATGGTGGCCCACACTTGTAATCCCAGTATTTGGGAGAATGAGACAGGAGAATCACAGATGTGTGGCCAGCCTCAGCAACTTGTAAGGCCCTCAGCAACTTAGTGAGACCCTATTTCAAAATAAAGAATAAAATAGGGCTAGGAATATAGCTCAGAGGTAGAATACCTCTGAGTTCAATTCTCAGTACCACAAAAAAAAAAAAAATGACCTTGTATTAAACTGTTCTCCCTACCTTTCCAGAACCCCATCCTCTAGTCTTTAATATGATTTTTAATAAACAAGAATATTAAGCTGAGACTATGAAACTAGTAAGTAATGAAGCCAGAAGTTAGTATATATGAATGTTTCCCACATTTGTTCCCTTCCCTCTATAATCCTATGTCTTCCCATCACAATCAAATAGTCATTCTTTTTATTTTTTGAAGACATTAACATCTTTAAGTAAATAATAAAATTATACTTCATGGAAACAAATTTGAATTTTTTAGTTCTTGAAAATATGACATACAATGGATAGGCTGTTCACAGTCCCCTGCAACCCAGGATTAATATTTGATCAAAATGAGACTGTCACTAAGCATTTAAACTAGAGGCTTTATTTCTCTTTTGGTACTATGAAATTTGAAAAATAAAATGGTGCTGCATTAAAAAAACAAAGGAAGATGAGTAATGTTGATGCTAAAGGACTAAATTAAATTATAAACTCAAGGTCAGCAACAACAGAACAATAGACACAACTACCGTGCTCTTTTGTGATTAGAATAGAAATTAAATTTAATATACCTCCCTCCTACAAAGACCTGCATTTTAAAACAAGCATTTTCTTTTCAGCTAGTATGATATTTTGCTTTACTATTTGTGTTACTGATATTTAAAAGGAGTAGTTTAAACATTGGTGCATTCAGATAAACTCTATGTGATTTAGAAACTAAAATATTATACTTTGAAACACCTAATGTGACAGGTTGAACTAAGTGTCACATTAGTTGGGGAATGTATACCCTCTCTTGGAAACAGCAAAAATTAGAACTTCTATCTCAGGACATGTGAGACAATAATGATAACAAAGGAGGAGGAAATCTGGAGGTCTTATGAGGATTGATGAAAAATGCATAAAATTTATTTGTAAATTATAAATTACTGTTTCCATATAAAAATTGTCATATTTTTAAATCATCACTGCTAATACTACTCTCTACTTTCATTGCTTCTGTAGTTAACACTAGGGTACTATGGAACCCGAAAAAAATCTAAAAGGTCCTGTTTGCAGTACTGTGGATTGATAACTGGCTTTGTGTTGCAGAGATTAAAGTTTAAATTTTAGCATTGTCTTCAATGTCTATGTGATTTGGTAAAATCTGTTTTGATTATCTATGTCTCCGTTTCCTCATTGTAAAGTGGAAATAAAAACCCTAAGTAATTTCATTTCTGGCCATGATGGAGTTACTGGTACAAGACTTACCTTCCTTTGTAAGTAACTAGAGAAATGTAAAATATATTCACATATTAGATAATAGGCTGTAGGGACAGCATCCATGATCAGCTGAAGATTCAGCAAGCAGAAATCAGGGAAGCTAAGATGGCTAAAACTTGCTGAGAGGACAGGAGACAACACAGAGAAAAACACACAGTTCATTTGGGGGTGGGGTTCAACTGAGTCGTGAAATCCAAACTTGCTACCTCTGATAAGACTCCATGAGGCCATGCACAGAATAACAACTGGGTTAGGAAAATTTCCTGGAGCCATTTACTGAAAAATTCCCATGGCTTGAAGAGGGATGGAAGACATCTGAGTTCTGATTGACTGTAGTAGAGATTTCTTACTGAACATCAAAAATATTCAGTGAGGATACTAGAGAAGTCTTGCTTCAGCATAGAACTAAAGTAGCACTTGTGTAACTTCTACTCAAAACCTGCCCTAGGAAATTTAGAATAATTAAGATGATCAACCACTTGACTTCACTGAGGAGTTAAATAAAACATATTAAAAATAATATCCATCATCATGCTACTAAATTATAAATAATAATGACACACTTATTAACTCAGCACAGATTTTATACGTTTCTTGAGTATACGTTTTATATGGTTCTATGGTTACATAGACATTTATGACATATCAGTCATTGTCAGAACACAAATAGCACCACTTCTTCGTTTTCCACTTATAGCCCACATTCTTAACATAGCCTGGTCAAGCAAACTTTCTAGAGTCATAAAACCATAATCCTTTAGGGTCATATATTTATTTTCTAAGAAGACGGGCTTCGTGCATTTTAAAATAAAAACGGGGGAATTGTGGAAGCCCAGATGAGCCCTCTTCCCCCTGGCAGTTGCTCTCTGCATAAATGAGTAATTATACTGACTCTTCTGCTATGGCTACATTGGCGTCTCAAAGTCTGGAGATTGCGCCTAGGATGTGTAGATGAAAGACTGTCCCATTTGAGGGGGTGACAAAATTGAAAGCAATATATTTTTTTTCTATTTAGATGTAAAGATTCTAGCATGTTCAACTGATATGGAGATCTTGATAATGCAAGATAAATTACATGTGGCTAACAGAAAGGTTTGTGAAGGAGGTTGGAAGTGTTTGTATTTAGAAGGAGAGGACAGGGAGATTTAACTAGCATTTGTTTGTTCTTTTTTATTTTTTTTTAATTTTTTTATTGTAGTATTTCGTGCAATATAGCATACATCTTTGTTAAGTACGGGTTGTTAACAACATATTTGCACACAGTTTAACCCTTTCCCCAATTCCCACCCCAATCCCCTCCCCTTCCCTCCCCCTCAGGTTCACTTCGGTGAGTGACCTTGATATGATTGTGTAAGTACATCATGTGCTTTAGGGCGTCCCTCTGCCCCCTGCGTCCACTACAATTAAATCAACTTCATTGCTTATCGAGGATCTCTCCTTTTCATCTGGAGATCCTCTTATGCCACATCCCCTCCCTAGCATCCACATATTAGGGAGAACATATGCTTCTTAATTCTTTGTGACTGACTAATCTCACTTAACATAATGTTTTCC